>JAGXCT010032392.1:0-15530 GCA_022495035.1 Philopotamus ludificatus | reverse complement strand
TCATACCTTGGCCTCTGTATTCACCGGATATGACGTGACATTTCTTTTCCAAAAGATGAATATTTTTTGAGCTTAACTTAAAAATTCTGTGTATTTTTTTGTTACATATTCATTCCTTGATTAACACGGCTAAGAATTTTTAGATTATATAACTATTTAGATTAGAAATTCATGTAATATTTTTTTCAGGTATTTTATTTTACCAAAATAAAAATCTTTTAATAAAAAAATTATCTGCAGTAGATTTTATTAAATTAAGAATGCAAGTAGTGCATGACATGATTATTATTAAAATCTCGAGAATACCTCATTTAATTACTTAATATTATATACAATGAAAAAAAAGCGGTTTACAATAATCTCCTTGTTTTTAATACGTTTAATGAACTGAATCTTTATCAAACTTTTATATATAATAACAAGATAAGCTAATAAAAATAATTTGAAATAAAATGATGATAATGGCAACAACAGAATAAACAGATTATTTATTATCCAGCAGCACTTACATATTTTTTGATATAATAATTTTGAAATAAAGAGTAAATCGAGGCAACTTATAGTAATTCAAAAAAATATTTTAAGAATATAATTAACAAAGAATCAGATATTTAAAGAATCTCGCGCATGTACGACATGCGGCCGCACCCTGGACACGATTTGTACGCGCATGTACGTCATGCGCCCCGCACTGAAAGGGTTAAAGGTTGAGATGATTCCTGATCTAAAGGTTGTTTTATGTTAAGTACTTTATGGATGATTTTTTTTTATTATGTATCTTTCTTTTTCTGGAAAAAAAAATCTATAAAATCATTAAAAATTTATGTTGTCATCCGGGCCTACTTTTTAACCCTTCAATGATCTTCGAAGAAGAACTCGGTTGATCTCTCTCTTCCTATTAAAAAGACCAAAGTCAAGCTCTACAGAACCCTCATCACGGCCGTTCTAACATACGGATCTGAATGTTGAGCTTTGACAAAGCAAGCTAAACGACAACTCCAGGAGAGGAGAATTCTGAGACGAATATTTAGAGCCGTATTCGAAGAAGGGGAATGGCGTATTTGAAGCAATAAGGAGCCGTACCGACTATACAAGGATATACAGGTCACAGCTGTTGTCAGAGTGCTCAGACTCCGGTGGGCCGGTCACGTGTCAAGGATGCGGGACAGTCAGCCGCCGAAAAGGCTTATGGTTAACAAGCCTTGCTGTCCCCGGAGAAAAGGAAGACCAAGGCTGAGGTTGTTAGACTGTGCACAGAGGGATTCTGCATCATTGAAACTTACCGTAAGATTAAGCGATGTAGCGTCAGACCGAATAAAAAGGAGAAGGGTGTTGGATGAGGCCAGGGCTCTACAATAGGGCTGTTACGCCTATGATGATGATGACATAATTTTTAGAATTGATCTTCATTGCTACTATTTTCTAAGCTATATATTTTTATTAAAGTTCTATTGTTTATTCTATATACCTAGATAATTTCTGAAGTTTTAAATAAATTTAAAATCTCATTAGATATAAATTTGACATGTAGATAATACTTTTAGCTCTATATTCAAGATTAATTTTATTTTATTAACATGTAATTTAAATATGAATATTTTTTAATTGACTCTGTATAGAAAAAATGTACAAGAGATTTTTCGAAAATCGAGGTATGGTCGTGTGTAATTTTTTTCACCCAATATTAAAATATCTGATTGTGCAAATTCAGGATTTTCGACCGTAAAGCCCGTCATTAAAAATTTGCAGAGTCTGCTGTTTGCTTTTAATCTATTCGTTTGTATAAAACACAGTACAACCGAATGACGGCCCTCTCGCTCTCTTCCAATATTAATTTTTTTTACATCCGAAATGCGGAAAAAATGAAAATTACAATATCGCAAATGATACCGGCGGAAAGACACGGCGTTGGGCAAGAACACTTCTGTTACGACGTCGGAAAATAACATAAAAGAAATTTAAAGTACTTTCTGTTTGAGCATATTCTAGAAAACTACAAGGGGCTACAAAAAGGAATTTTATATAAGCTATGAAATTCACATGAAGTACAACGTGCAGGTTTCAACCATGTCGTGAATGATTTATTTGTTTTGCTGCCTGAGTGAAAACTAGAATCCAAAGTATCTTAATATCGTTTAAAATTCAACGTGATTATAATAACAAAAAAATAGATGCCATTCTTTACAGATACGCGATAATTGTATGCGAAACGCGTAAATAATAATAAACGTATATACTCTATACCCGAAAATATTGTATCACCGCTTTTATTCACATCATGCAGATATTTTTCTATTCAAGTTTTTTTTTATCAAACTTTTCTTCTGCTCTCCGCAAAAAAAACATGATGGAAAACCACAAAACCTTTACCGCTTCTAACAAGCATATGTATGCATAATAAAAATTGTATTATTTAAATTTTATATCTATGTAATACACAAACAATTCTATTTTTATACAGAGATAGGTTTCGGACGTGGAAATAATAATATTTAAATGTTGGAACACAATGCATGCCTTGTTTGTTAACGTCATGGTTTTTATTATACCTTTTTTAAATTTTCTTTTAATTCAATTTAAAATTTGAGCTGTTATAAAATGATAAATGTTAAGTGTATGTAGAAAATATTTTTTCAACACTAGAGTCAGATATTTATATATGATATTTGGCATGAATTTATTATAAATAGATCTATTGAATAATATAAAAAAAATACTTATTATAAAACAGGGATATGAAAAATCGGGCAAAGAAAACTCTTCAAACTTTTCATAAAAAATACCCAACACTCCTGAAAAATTGTATAACACAATAAAATATTTTCAGTAGTAGGATTTGTGAGTTTATTAATTTTCTTGTATATGAAGTGTTTTTTTTCAAATACTTTGATATTTTCAAAGTCTCGAGTTATTCATTTTAATTTTGAATGGTTTCAGGTATTTTTATGTTCACGTTGAAATTGTCAATGCAATTATTTTTATACAATTCCGTACATTTATAATTTTTCAAGTGTCCAAATGAATAAGTAATTTTTCTAATACTAAAAAAATACGAAAATGATCAATTTTAAATATCCACGATTACAGATTTAAATACAAATCCTTTTTTATTATAGCTTGAATAGCATATTTTAATATTTAAGTTATTTTTTATGCTTTTTATTAAATATATATGTTGTCCCTTTGAAGAGTATTGAGTGTATTTTTGTCAACCACGCCTCTTCTCGCAAGGAATTTTAGTGTCATGCTTTTAATTTCAAATAAAATAGTATTATTTCTTGTTATTTTAATAAAAAATAGATATAACAATGATATGTAAAATATATTATAATGGTATCAAATGTTTTTAAATAAGAAAAAAAATAATTAAACGAGAAACCTATGTCGTCATTAATATTTTTTTTCTTTATTTATTTATATAAAAATAAATAATACTAGTTTATTTCAAATTAGAAGCTAGGGATTAAAAATCATCCTACATGGCGCACGGACATATGAATATTATACAGAATTAAATAAAAAGAGTAATGAAAATGGAGTCTTAGATTAAGTGAAAGATTTTGAGGTCAATTCAGAATCAAAAAGCATCTCTCATTTGTCTAAGTACGATATATCTCTAAATACGGTAAGCTTAACAGATTCGAAGAACGATTATAAATGTATATATTTTGTTTTGTTTCTTTATTAAGATATAAATTTTATTTGAGTATGCAATATGCGCTTGCGCATAAAAACAGATACATTTTAAAATAAATGTTTAAAAAATCGTAAGTACTTTTGTTTCATTGCGACAAATACGTGTTGCAGGTGCTATGAACGAGACAGTATTTTTAAGAATAATGTAGGTCAAAAGTTCATCTCCTTGTTAAAATTAAAATTAATTTTAATATCGCTATTTACGACGTGTTTCCTGGAAAATCGTGCATTTTCTCTCCAACCCCATTTCGTCTAAACACAGATATAAACGTCTACGTATCTATCAGACACAGAAGATATATTGAACGAGTTTTTTCTTATGGTACGTGATTCGCAGTTATATGAAAACTTTGTTCCGGTTATCTGCGGAAAAAATGTTTTTGATAGAAAAATTTGTTCCGCATCGCGTAATATAAATTTTATACGCGAGCGATACAATAACACGATTCATGAAAAAAATATTAAATCTGAAACGTTACAAATGCGCTCGGAGGCTTTGCGCGGATCAACGTCTCGCGATAATTAAATAATTAATGCCGTGAAATATTTCAGCGATATTTCACGGCATCATCCTGTATAATGCGCAAGTTTGAATTGATGGCCGAAACTATGACTACGCTCATCTGTTGCGGTCAAAATGTCCAAACTATAGTCGTAAATGTTTAAATTTTATGCAATAACTTACATTTCAGGTCGCCCATATCCTTGGCGATCGCCTGGACCAGCTGCTGAACGCCGGACAACGTCGATAGAAACAATAATAGGATGGAGCAGCTCATTATTTAAATTTTTAAATTGCAAAATTAAAAATGGCGCGTGTTAAGAAAACACCATTTAAGTTTGCACGACTTGGGAGTCGCGGAGACAAATTTGTTTTCTGCTACAAATGAGCCAAAAAGAACTTTTACACCATTAAACTTTTACGCTATAAAACTTTACTACTTAATGTGCATTATATATGTATATATTTTTTAAAAAATAACGTATTAAATAAGCTTACTAAGAAAAAAAATATATTTAAATAATATATTACCGTTTATAATATATTAAAAAAATACGTATATTTTTTAAAATTAAGCAGTTGATTAATATATTCGTTTGGTATCTTTAATATATTTTATTATTATTATTTATTTATTTATTTTAACTGTTTGTAACGAGTGTGAAGCTGGCGTGTTGTTCGCGTCGCGGTACAAATCCAACTGATAAAAATTTGTCCCGGAAAATGCCATGAGAGCGAAAAGGACAGATATATCGTTAAGCCAACTATATAACGTACACTATAATAATATATATATATATATTTTATTTTTATTATTCAGTGTAAAATTATTATATACAGGATGTGTGGATATGATATAAAATATATATTTTCATTTAAAAAAAATATATTTTGAGATGTATGATATGCGTGATAGTGTAATTCGTTTTTCTTTATGTATAAAAAGTGATGTAATTATGAAAAAGGAAGCAATTTGGGTTCATCTAAAAGGTTTTTTTTATACAATAGACGCATTCTTTAGTATAAAGAATTCCATAATTTTTGCACATCAATCATTGCTATATATATGATACAATAATTCATTTTATTATTTATATTTATAAAAATAATCTGTGTATAAATGAAAATATAGTTTTTCCAACAAATTATTGCATTTAGTTGACATAAAAGTAGAAATAGTTGAATTTTGCCGAAACATAGTTTATTAGATTTATAATTAATATGTAGAAAATGGTGTCTATATAAAGTAAGATCAATCTACACGTGTAAATGACTTATTACTTACTTAATTACTTATTATAATTAAATTAGATTTAAAAATAGATTCGAAAGTAATAATATAAACCTAACCGTCTATTGGATTTGTTTTTATTTAATTAGAAATATTCTTTTAATATAAATCCTACATGTCTCAAACTTTTTGTACTTGCCTAAAAAAGTCTATAGAATAAATATTCGCTGCTCGCGATGTTTTTCTCGCTCGCTTCCGGTACGATATGGCGAGAGCGAGTAAAACGTGCGAATGACACATGTGGCGAGAACTCAGTCTGCAGCGAGACATCGCCGAGAGCGTTGTTATTTACGCGTCATAATGATTAGTTAAAGTATTTAAAATATTAGTAAAATTATGAACCTTATCATGAATAACTTATCTTAAAATAATCAATTTTTTAAAAATTAATTCATCAAATATCTTGACTTGAAAGGATTGGGGTCCCTGAAAGACCCCCTTTGGACGACGCGGTTGTTTTCGAGCCACCGTGACGGATGGATTAGAACAAAATCGTATATTATTATTCTGTTATTATAAGTTATTTAATCTTCGTTGTTATTTATTTTCTTCTCCAAAGAATATGCGTTCTTTATCATCTTTTCGGTAAAATTCTTGTGGTTGTTTTGATTTTTTTTTATCAATATATTATAATATTTCATCAACTTCTCTGGAGAATTCATCTTTGATTGTTTCCCAAAACTGATCGTTTTTAAGCAGTCTTCCTTACAATCTTATTAATTAGGGACAAATATTTCTTCAGTAACAGACTGACCGGGTTTTAGCAATTCTAGGTGAATTTTGTCAAAACATCCCTCAAAATACCCATTTTTTTTAGTTAATAGTGGCATAAGGGTAGAAACAGCTACCTTATTCGATAAGAGTCATTATTTTTTTCTCTTTTGATTAATGTAGAGGACCCAATTTTAATACCCAAAAAAACGTATAGGTTTCATATCTGGACAGCAAAGATAAACACACGGTTATTCATTGTTCTATATCCGTCAGAGAAAGCTCGAGAGGTATCGAAAACCATTTTCTATTTTTCCGTGCTTTTTAAAATTATTTATCTCTATTGACAATGGACTGGATTTCACCAATGTGTTTAAAGTGAAATTTCTGACCATTTAAATTACCGCAATTTAATTTGAATATGTCTTATAGTAATGAGTGATATATGGCGTCCTCAAGTGGCATCATCCCCTTCAACAAATTTGATCATTAGCGCCACTGCCAACGCGTCCCACGCGTGGCCAACCCCTCGTTCTCTCCTCTCACGGTGGTTTAAACGTTAAGATATTCTAGAATTTCGCTCCATCATAAGATATAGTTGCCATCTTGACGCGCTACATATGGACGCCATAACGACTCAGGTTATATTCCTCATGGCGAACCTCCGGCGTCACAGATGACAGCCGGAGGTATCTCTCAGTTGTCGGCCAGACATATCGTTGATACAACTGACCACCATGACCCTCTTTGCGATAATCTAGATATCGGACCGCCATGAGTGCTGTTACTGCCTGTGACCAAAAGGCAAAGGGTATCAGATGCTGCATGCGTCACACACGTGATTCTTTGGTAAGCTAACAGAGCTGTCTGTAAATATATATCTTTCAATAAATGTGTCTTTAAACGACGAGAGTAAAGGCGTATCATTTGTACAAGTCATGTATTCCTTCTTATTATACTACCACGTTTATTAAACCACTTTTAAACCATTCAAATTTTCTATTACACTATTAAGGGTACATTATGTCAAGATAAATATCGCAGATGGTCTGGGTAGCTTATCAAATAAAGTAATAACCGGTGTTATAGCTTGAAGGTAATATGCATATTATTTCGATAATGTAAGTTAACTGCGACTGAACTAAGCTAGTAGTCGGATAGGTGTACGACGAAAACTATGAATTCAGGGAATTCCGTATGACACTGGCCAGGGGGTATATATAAGGTAGTGACCCATTATCTACGCATGTTTTATAAAAATATTTATTTAGGTAGTTTAGGGTGTTAGATTAATTAATTTAATGTTTTATCCTTCGTTGAATAAATAATATAAATTTCAATCCAACTGAAATAATAATAAAATTAACCATTGTCGTGGTTTGACACTGGGGGGAATATATGTGTGAGAGACTTATTCTCCTTGCATCATTAGAATCTCTATCAAATCTTTATATGGTTGAATGGCGCTTTGGAATATTTCTGTTATGCCATCCATCCATCGAAGTCGAATAAATAAATATAAATTGACATTTCTTTTGGCTTTACCTAATATATAATAAAGTTATTATATTAACACATTACTGTCCGTGCACGCGTTTTCGCGGGCTATGCAAACTCCGGGGTTCAGTCCGTGCACGCGTTTACGCGTGATAAATACAAGACAAATATACTACGAAAAAAATCTGCCCGCGCATCAGATTATTTTTATTTTTTCATTGCAAGATGGTGACTGACATATTGAATATCGTATAATATTCCCGATTTTTACGAAAACATAGGTAAAAATAATTTTAACATTTATCAAAAGAGGTAATCAATTTTCGGTAAAAAAAAATGTTTCGTAATGTGCAAACCAAATTCATAAAAAAAATCGAAAGAACCCTTGGGAATTACTGAACAATTTTTGGGTATAAATCCGATTTTAAAGAAATTTAAATCGATTAAAAAAATGTTCAAGATCATAAATAAAGTATCTACTCGTAAAAAATGGTAAAATGTATTAAATAAAATATTTTTCATCGATTTATTAAATCGTTATCTGTTGTTTTACGCAGTTTTTACTAATATGCATTATTTTTTCTAATATAATTTACCCGATGGAATTATTATTTCATCTCCATTTATGTCAGCCAGTATGACCTGACTACGCGGATATTTCGTGTATGTAATTATAACAATCGCGAAAATATTATGACCCTGATTTGCGCGATATTTCCACTCCAACATACAATGAAGCCAAATAAATAAGTTTATTTTGGTATTATTGCACCAAGAGGACATTGCAATGATAAAAAAAATAGAACCATTCTTAATATTTTCTGTGGAATTATTTTAGTATAATTTTATAACTTTATTATTTTGTAAGTAATTGATTTATCCAATATTATATAGAACCTTTCGCGTTAACTTTGATATAAATACAATTAATTATAAGATCATGATTTTTTATTATGTAATTGTAAAAATACACAAAATTATTTTTACGTGATTGTGGATTTAAAAAAAAGGATATAGCGTGTATAAAAAAAATATTGTTTAGGAATGAAAGGGTTAATATTAATAAAAACAGTTTTAAACTAAAGCTATAAATATAGATAGTAGAACACAAAAGAAAAGAACAGAATAGTTTTATAATTCATCACATATTAAGCAGGACTTATTATTATTATATTACAAGCATCCCGAATAATTTGATTTTCGCGGAAATACGACATTTCTAAGGTAATTATCCATTATTTTATCTATTTTATTATTTATCTATAATATTATTGTTAATACGGAAATATTTAATTTAAACATTTTTACCCTATTTTTTTGTTCTCTAAAATGGGAGTAACGATGATAAATCCTAGTTGCCCGCGTTGTGTACCCTTTTTCATCCTTTTCGTGTAAAACTGTTGAATTATTTAACACCGATCCGGTCACCGTCAATAAATTTTCCATTTGTCGGCCATTTTTCCATTTTCCACTCTGGAGTCCACCTCTTTGAATATGTAAAATTATGGTCCCAAACAGCATATCTTGTAAATAATTAAAATCGGCTTCTGCACTTTGAAATACGACACCGATTATATTTGTTTAGAAATTAATATCGCGTAATTAAATACGTCATGCAATTAAATATTAAATAATTCACACACACACACACATTTTTGAAATGTTAAATTAAATTATGACGGACAGGGGAAAACTAAGACTTAATGGGGAAGACGGTTAACTACTAAAACTTCACACGTGGGTTAGTTTTACATACAAATTTGGCCGTTCTTTGAACAGACTATCGGCCGCCGGGCATACTTTCCCCGACTTCCTGCGGAACCGGTAGCGGTTGTGGGAAATGCGGCTGAAATGAAAATCCCGTACATATTACTAAGGAATATGCGTCTCTCGCCGTATGTGATGAGAAATAATATTTATACGAAATATTACGCAGAAAAGCACTTTACATAATTAACTAAAATGATACTCACTTGTTGCGCTGACTTCGGGACCAATAACTGTATAAGTTTTTTGGCTACCCGCGAGCTTATTATTCTTATCAGCTTCTGAAACAAACAAAAAAATATTTAAATAAATAAAAGGCGGCATCTATGAAAATATATAAATTGTTATATTTAGCAAAGATACGAACCATATTATACTTAGGAAAATGGGAAAATTCCATATAGATGTCTCTTAATATAAATTTAAATCAACATTGTTTTTAAAGAATTGCAAAATAAATAAGAATTACAATACAATATATATTTTAAAATTATTATATATAATAATAATAAATATACAGAGTTATTATACATTTATGTCGGCGATTTATATTGCGGATTATTAAATAATTCGCTCGCAGAAGTTGAGTGGTTAAATATTTACCCTTAATTTAACTCACTCAAACAATTAAGTGTATTTGTCGGTCAGTCCGGAATTCATTTGCTACTGGGGTCGAGTTTCGACCTTTACATAATCAAAATACAGGGAGCGCCAACTGTATTAAAATACATTTAATTTTAAATAAATCAATTGATTATGTAGGCAACATTACGGCAAAGTTTTAGATTCAGATTCGCTTAATTTGTAATCTGCTGATGCATATGCAAATTTGTCTTCCGTAGCAGAGGATTTGCATAAATAAGGTGACCGCGTATTTTGCATCCAAAGTAAACTGAGTGAGGCGGTGAGACGTTTTACCAAATTCTTCTTAATTTTTTTCACGAATCTCGCAATGAATTTCAGAAAAAATGCGATAAATTTAAATAAAAATATACATACATTATTCCGTGAATTTTTATGCTTGATTAATATTAATGAATAATTTATTCGCCTTGAAATAATTAGAACGTATACGTAGCTTAATGATAAGATTTCGATTTCGAATTGTGATTTAGTTGGCATTCCATAGAATGGTTTGGTAGTAAAAGTCTGGAGTTTTCAAGGATTTTACTATCTCGCGATGATAAATGTAAGGTTTATAGGTAAAACCATATATTTTCCAATCTAAAGCTTTTTATATAGTATAAGTATACGTATATTCATAACATTAGTTTATTAATGTTATTTTTTTGCTTTGATTTTCGATAACGAAACCTTTTATTTGTCATCTTATTAACTGTATTAGAGTATTAAATGATTGTTAAATATTATCTTTATGCTTTGATATAAAGGGCAAGGATTACAGGAAGTCTCTAAATCCATAAGACCCTCAAAATTTATTGACGACATGGTAAAAATATTAATTAAATCAGAACCTCGCTAAGCTATAGAAAAATCCTCCCAAAAATTCGTATAAGACAAAAATCTCATTTGCAGCAAATCGTAAACAAAGATAAAACGAATAGTTTACAAAAAATTAGGAAAAAAAAGCCATAGCTTTCTAAGAAACACACACCTGTTCCAACTCCAAAGTCAAGATTAACGTTTCAGAAGGTTTTATTGTATTTAGGAGAATATGAGTAGATTTATTTACTATGAAATACTAAAACAAAACGAAATTATAACACAAGAGTATATTGTCGACAATTAGATACACTGAATCAAAAGCTAAATGAAAAACATCTGAATTAATCTTATAAAAAAGGATTTATTTTCAAAAATGATATTGTCCGTCTTCACCAAGTTAAAATGATTATAAAAAAAACTAAACAACCGAATTGGAAAATACTATCACATCTACTATACAAAGTTATTTTCTTACATATTTAGATCTTTGAAACATTTAACGAATTATAAAAAAATGCATGTAAATGAAAATGGATTCTAAAAATTAATAAAAAGATGGGAAATTGTTGTATGTAATGATTGTAATTATATTTTAAAATAATATTCGTAAAAATGTCTTAAAAATTATGGATTTCGTTCTGGAAAACCTAATAGTTTATGTAACCATCATCACTATCATGACTTTCAAACTCATCGATTTTATTCGTATTGTTAGCGCAAGACATTTTGCTGGGCTAAATGCATAACAATTAAACATAAGAATATAAGTATTATATATTAAAAAAAATGGAATTACTAGAAAAATACACTAATATTATAGAAGATGTTCACCTCAGCAAAACTCGATCTCACAACAAGCGACCGAGTCATTTTCTCCGAACCATTTTTTTACATTCAAGATGATAAATAAATGGTCATACAATACGATAGATATTTCAAAAACATTCACTAGATTATAACTAATAAAAATTACCCGAATGGTTATTAAAACTTCATAAAAACTTCCCGAGAAAAAATAGCCTGATACTACGTCTAGACATAGGAGTTCAATGGGCTGAATACAGAAAGGTGGCATCCAAAATTGACGTTGATGTTGTTAAATCCACTGTCATAGAATAAAAAATTAATATCCTTTGTTATTTGTAAAGATCTGTTAATCCGTAATCCCCAGATCGGCTCTGTCGATTCCAGAATGCCACGAGAGCATTGCTATCCTCACTTCTTCATTGAAGGTGCAAAAATCATAAAATTATTTTAAGATGACAAAATACACGCCCATATGCCCTTAATAAAACTTAACATATTAAATTACTTATATTATATTTCAAAAATCAAAAACAGGATCTCTGAAGACTCTCAAGGAGACATGCCAGAAAAGTCCGAAGAAGAATCATATCTGCAAACCGGTGCTACTTTTGAGTCTTTCATCCTCACATTCGGGTCGAAATGTTGGGCTTTGACAAAACAAGATGAGCGATGACTGGATATTATGGAGAGAAAGATTTTGAGACAAATATTTGGAGCCGTATTCGACGACGAGAAATGGCGTATTCGAAGCAACAAGGAGATGTACCGACTATACAAGGATTTATCAGTCACAGCTGTCATCAAAGTGACCAGACTCTAGTGGTCTGGTCACGTGCCAAGGATGCGGGACAGTCAGCCGTCGAAAAGGCTTATGGTTAACAAAGCCTTCTTGTCCCTGGAGTAAAGTAAGACCAAGGCTGAGTTGTTTGGACTGTGTACAGAGGGACACTGCATCATTGAAATTTACCAGAAGATGGAGCGACGTGGCGACAGACCGAATACAATGGAGAAGGGTGTTAGATGAGGCCAGAGATCTGAAAATTCACAGAGGGAGACGTGTCTCAACAAACACACAATAAAATAACACGTTTTGACTCGTCAAAGGACTAAAAACAACTGATTCTAAAACTACTCTTTGAAAATACGACATGATTTTTTACTAGAACTGTTATGGGTTACAATTTCCATGGATAATAGTCCTATGAGTCTAATGGTAGGTTCAGCGATCAGATCTTCAGCATCGTTGTTATATATAATAATATTTCCTCACTGCAGTCTTAAACTTGATTCATCTCCCCATTTTGGTGATTTATATATTATATCTAAATGTTGAATAAAATATATTCAAGGCTCAGATTGTGGACATTTTTTCATCTAGATCCATTAAGGGGTCTGACTGATATTAGGCCCTTATTGCAGAGAACTCATCATATACAATATAATATATGATACCTGTTGATGAGATTGTGGCTGTGTCGTAGCGCTCGCGTCGCGTGCCACTTGCGGCACGCTCTCCCTGTTTTGGCCGCCACTGCTTTAATGATTCTTGTAACACATAAGTTACAAACCCAGCCTTAAAGTGTCCCCCTCGACAGCCACCACACCCAAGCCAACCCTACCCACCCTACCATAGCCGCAATCCTCCCGGCCGGAACGTAAAGCGCATCACAATGAAGGTGGAGAACTTCTCGCCTTGCGGTCATACGGACGCGGGGGATAAATTTTGTTTTATTTTCATCCGGATAAGTTTGCGCGCATTTTATCGTTTTTATCGGCATTGATGTTGCAATAAAATTGGGGATCGGTCGACGGATGCAAAAATATATTCCGTTCTGGCAATAATCCATAATTATCTCGGCACAACGGCGTAATCTTATCCCACCAATGAAATTCAAACGCTGAATAAAGGGCGCTCTCTATTTAAAGTAGATGAATAAAAAATGCAACAAAAAAATGAGAGAAAAATGAGCACAATTTCATTTTCGTAAGGATAATTTATGGATTGGGACATAAAGCGAAAGCAGAACGACGAACTTATTACGGGAGACGTCTCATTGTTGCGAATCGGCAGACCGTAGGATGAAATGCAATAATATTTCAAAGAGAGCAAGCGCATGACTTTCGTATGAAACGCCAAAGAATTCCTCCATCGATCAGTCTGCAGCTACTTGAACTGCACCGGTGCACGTGCGACAACAATGGACAAGTCGACGAGAATCCGCCGTGATTCCGACGTATAACGAGGTACTTTTGCAGAGCTTTTGTGGAGCTACTGCCGTACTGCTAATATGAAATCTGAAGATTACCAAAAAATAGATCTAATCATAATAAAAATACGGAATTTTCAAAACAAATTAATTAATTATATATTTTTCTACATTATATATTAATATCTCTGACCTTTCTCCACCGCTTCATATTTTTTATTCCACTTTTTCGCGAAAGTCTGAAGATTTTAACGGAAAAAATTAACAAAGGGCATATTTCACTTCATTATAATTATTATATTTTTTATCCTTTATGTTGCAGACATCTGAATTGATGATAATCAGATGGGAATACTGTGGAAAGTATAAAGGACGTGAGATAACATCGTTAAATAACTTACTTATTTTATTTTAACGCGTCATTAAGTTTTATGAACTACCTGATATTCCTAATATTTATTTATCATTCTAAAATCTATCGATTGATTTGAGCTTCCTATTAAATGCTGTATAATACTTTCAGTAATCTACTACATATTTAAAATTAAATCGATATTAAAGTATGTATACATTAATTATACGTCATCGCGGCTCGAAAACAACCTGATCGTCCGAAGGGGGTCTTTCAGGGACCTCAAGTATTTAAGTCAAGATTTTTATAAATTCTTCATAAATTAAAAAAAGGATTACTCTAAACACAAAATAGTTATTCATGATATGCTTCACAATTTGGTCGATATTTTGGATTTTTAACTAATTAATATGACGCGTAAATGACAACGCTCTCGGTGATGTCTCGTTGCAGTCTGAGCCCTCGCAGCCCATGTCCCTCGCACTCGGTACATCGTACCGGATGCGAGTGAGAAAAAATATCAGGCGCTTGGCAGCGAATATTGCTGTTTTTATTTTTTTTCGCAATTGCAGACAATAAAGTACAATAATTATCTATAATATTTATACTTTAGACTTTTTTAGACAAATACAAAAAGTGTTATTCGTAGGATTTATATTAAAATAGTTATTAGAGAAAACTTGGGGTTTCTAACGGCAAGGCCGAGGAGATTTGATTAATAAGTTATTTTCTAAATAATAATTTTGGAACTTTCTATCAAGAATTTGTGATTCACGATACTTTTATTTGTCATTTGTTTTATTTACAGCCACATTTTTTTAATAAAAAAACAATTATTATAAATAAATTTTGATTAATGAAAAATCTACTATTTTTCAATAAAACGTTATTATAAAAAAACATTTTTTCCCAACATGATGAATAAAATCTACTTTCAAATATTTATATTATATATATAAAAGATGCTACCTTTTAACTTTCTAATTAATTTTGACCCGACTGGGGAGTAGTAGAGAGCACTTATACAATCTGAAAGAGTCTGTCAATAACATGCATTTACGTTTTTTTTTATAAAGGCGATACTGTGAATCTTAAAACCTAAAACTTTATATTATATAAATGATAAATTAATAATTATGTTGTGGCCAAAATAATTTTATAGATATAGATTTTAGAGCAAATGTAGCAATACACAAACGCTGAATACATCAGCTTTATTGTTAACTAATAATATATTAAATTCGGCAGAGCTGA
>JAGXCT010032390.1:0-27597 GCA_022495035.1 Philopotamus ludificatus | reverse complement strand
CTTTTCGGAAATATGTTTTATTTAGGATACATATTAATATAAAATAAAAATATATAAAAAACAAGCAATAATTGAAGTAATAAAAAAAATGGTGAACATTTTAAATTATGCATTTATTTACGAGTCATCTAATATCACATTCCATAGAGATTTTTTTAATACCAATTGCTCAATTTATAAAAAAAATAGAATGATTGAAAACCCCGGAAAGGATATCGCTCATAGCGCGAGTCAAGTCATTTGCGTAAAAATGTAAAAAAAAGAAAAATGAAAATGTTTGATTTACTGATTTTCTTCCAATCAAAAAAATAATATTAAAAAACCTTAACCACTTATAATGTGGCGTTATATCTTGACGTTATAGGAGGATTTAATGTCATCTATCCTTCGATGAATAAATAATTCAATCCAACAGAAATATAATACTATTTAAATTAACCAGTGTCAGAAAAACCAGTAAGATCTTTATCGAATCTTTATCAAGTCAAATAAATAAGTAATAAATTGTATTTCCCATGAAAATGGAGATATTTCCTTAAGGTTTTAATTAAATCATAGATCTGCATGCTTCCCCCAGTTCCTTCAATCCCTTCGCTCCTTGGCACTAGTGCTCGAAACCTACAATTACCATCGAGCCCAATATAATGAGCCTCGTCCCTAATGTAGCCGAGCCACGCTATTTCCGTGTTCGAGTTGCTTCAAAAAATTTTCATCGCAATACTTCTTCAACAGTGATAATTTCAATTATGTACAAAAATTGCGATGCCTTCGCGATTATAAACAAACACATAAACTTTGCAAATTATTGCAAAAAAACGCAAACAATAAGTTGCGCGAGGTAAACACGAGACGGGTCTCCTAATTAATGAGCCGAGGCAGGTAGCCGGGCAGTGCTGACCAGCTCGAGGAGCAGGTGGCCACCAGGCCGCGGCTGCTCAATGTCGACCCGGAGACGACACCAATTACACGCGAGGAACATGTCGGATCAGTGTGATTTGGAAGGCGAGTCTTCGTGTTAACGATAACGAGTCAATACAATATCGATTTCGTATAAATATTTTGTTTTATTCAAATATTCTCATAGCTCGTTTCGTCACACGTTTTCGGTCCACACTCGTACCGTAATAACACACGATCAATATTATTCCAATATCATCTTCCATCATGCTACGCACACACGCTCCTCAAAGAAAAAATTCTTCGAACGCATCGATCGCTCTGTACAAATATTGTCGCAAGCCTCGCCAGTCTACGTGATCGTTTGGTATTCACGTTGCATGTGGACCCCAAGGTGATGCCGCGGAGTACTTGTGGAAAAATGTACAGGTGTTTGGTATGACTCTGTCTGTAAACAGTGACTACAATTAAAATCAGTGATCGGCCCGCATAAACCCGAAGGACGATCAGCAGATGTCTTCGGGATGTTGCGCCTCGTCAGCGGCAGGGCAATTTCAATGAGGGGGATAATCACAATGTGACACATGTCCGCATAAATAAATACATAACATTATGCGGTTGTTTATTGCGTACGTCTGTTTGTGTTGTGCGTTTCGCGCGCGAAAGTTTGACAGTTGCGCGCGCGCGAAATATTCGCGGGCAAATTTGACACTTGGCATGTGGCCGGCACACGCCCCGACACGTGATCGCGTGTCAACCACAGTTAGCGCAGTGTGCTCGCACACGGCTGCCACACAACATCCATCATCATCATCATCATCGTCGTCGTTCATCGCCGGCAATGATGCTGCGACGTCCGATAAAAAATGAACGCGCTATCAAGATACGAATCGAATTATTGCTGGATTCGAGAGCTATTTTGAAATTGGCCAAAGCTCAAAAATATGCCGTGCGATATAATTTATGACAATATGATGAATTATTAGCAAAATATTTTAATTTATTGATAACATTTGTTGGAATTCATAAATTAATATATTTTAATAATTTAACCCTTTGGTTGCCTTCTGGGATTACAACCCCAGAAATGCCACGATTTTTAAATGAATAATTAGAAAATTAAAATGTGTTGTATGCGTTGCACGTGTTGTTTAAAAATGTTAAATGTGACAGTCCACTAATATCATCGATATCCATAACTTCAGATGTTATCACGTTAGTGTCGAGGTCCTTGTGATTTTTTAAAGTTTTGGTAGGAATTTCCTATATATCAGGGGTCGCAGGGTCGTCATAAGAGCGCCGCGAAATATTTAATTAAACAATTCGACAATTCTCGAATTTTTTGCGCCAGCCATCGTATATTCCAATTTCTCAAGAAGGTCAACAATTTTGAGAAAAAGATTGGGAAAAACTGCTCTATAACATCTTGTTCCTTAACGATTTTAGCATTTGGGATCTCGTCGTTCTAATTTTAATAAAAATATTTGTGCCAAATTTTTGCGTTGGTAATGTTTAAAGCACAGATTATTCCAAAGTTTAATGGCTCCAGATTCACTAGTACAGTTTGGAGGAAAATGGCTAATTTTATATTTCTCATTGTTAAATTTATTGGATGAGCAGGACATTTATTTAGGAATAAGATATTTTTTTCTTTTTCTAGCTCTCATCAAAGCATCTAAGCTTAAAAGTTGTTTTTCCAACAATATTGAAGTTATCATTTATTTTATATTTATTTCAATCATTTTTAAATCGTCGCAAATTCAATTAACCTAGCCGTGCCGATGGGGTCTATTTGTAATCCCAGGTTTTTGATTCTTTTCGAATAATTCTTTTAATATAAATCCAACATGTCACAAACTTTTTGTATTTGTCTATAAAAGTCTAAAGAATAAATATAAATTATCATCGCCCTTTATGTTTGTTTCGTTCAGTACAGACGCGATGTCGCTTTATTGCCACGTACCGGATACGAGCGAGAAAAAATATCGCGTATGTGCAAGTGCGAGCGAGAAAAAACATCGCGCTATGCAAGTGGTAAAACCACATGCGACGAGCCGGGAGCGTGCCGCAGTTGCTCAACTATGCGTCATATTGATTAGTAAAAAAATCCAAAATATCGACCAAATTATGAAGCAAATCATGAATAACTATTTTTATTCTTAGATAAATACAATTTTAAAACAAATGTCAAGGTATTGTCGAAGATTTTATCAATATACATTTATTTCATACAAAATAGACCCCATTGACCAGAGCCGTTGGTTTTGAGTCACCGTGAGGGATCGGTTAACTTGCAGGGCATATGATTAAAGCAGGGATGAGCAACTTTTTTAACAACGGGCCAGCTACAAATTTAAGAATGTTGTGCGGGCTACATGCAAGTAACTTAGTATAAAAAAAATCAGAAATAAAACACTCATTTTTAGAGTGAAATAGAGAGAAATTTGGCATTGCTTCTTTGCCATCATTTCATCTATATTTGCAGATATAGACGACACAGCAACTAGCACACAGCTTTCTACCCGTTCATCAATTATTCTCGATCGGTGATCGCTTTCTATCAAAATGTACGCACGAAAATGGCGGACGGTGTGGCGGACCGCGGGTTGCATATCCCTGGATTAGAGAAAATGGTGGACATTTATAAAAAAATGCATATATTGCTGTCTAGATATGAATGCTAATGGGAATAGACGCGGAATATATCCTAATTATATATTTCCGCAGGATTGAAGAACAAAGTTGAAGAAAAGAAGGGCTAATTTTTAGAGAAAAATCCAGGCGAATATTACGCCAGGATAGTACAACAATTGAAAAGGGACAGAGGCAGGAAGATTTTTCCTCTTTCGTGATATTTATTCGAGTATTTTATCATTCTCTATGCCGGATGCTCAGTTTCTCTGGGGACCTGCAGTTTCTCGCGATGTTTAATGGAATATGTTCACTTTCAAGGTGTCTTACTTCCGCTGCTTCCCGGAACTGTCATTCAATTCTAGTCTCACGAATCTTGTATTGGATGAGGCCACCTTTGAGCTTCCTCGGATGTATTTGTTTTGGATCTTGTCAAAAGTGATGGATCATTCACAGCGACCATCCATCTCAGTATACTCATCCCTGTTGTACAAAGCTTTTGGTTCTGCGACTTCATTAACGCCCTGTGATCGTATGTCATATTATATTCGCCATCAAATATGGACCTAGGCCTTTGACATATTTGAAGATTATTTTATAAACTGTCTTCGACATTTGAGGCTGGCATATTCTTTCATTGCTTCAGCATAAGTAATTGCTTTGTCTATTTCATTTGCTATAAAAGAATGGACAAATAATTCAGTCCTCTCATCTTTTATAGTCGATCTATATTTTTTTTTTTTATAAATGTCAGTTTAGAGAAAGCTCTTTCAGCTTCACAAATTGTAATTTATTTTTAGAACATTAAATTAAATTCTATAAAATAATGAGTATGGTCATGGGGTCCTATATTCCACTATCATAAGCATCCCTATAAATCCGCCCCTGGTTCTAGAAGTGAGATATTTTTTGAGAAATTAAGTGCTTGAAAATTTTTACCACCTAATTTTTTATTTTTAATTCAAACAAAAAATCTTGGGATTATTTCTTTAATGAACCGCTTGATTAAATGGGATAGAAGGGGTAACTCAATCTTAGTATAAAATAAAGTGTATAGCACTGGGTTAAAATATTATAATTAAAATATCTGAAATATGTAAGCTGAAGAAAATTCTAACGTATAAGCGATGCAGATATTATTTCTGACCTCAACTAAGAGAGAAAATTAATAGGGATGGAAGTGAAGAGGAAGATTTTATCAATCGTATAAGTTATAACTAAGCACTGACCACTATTGATACCTAATTGGATGTCATTCCTCGTTAGCCCAGATAATCGGAAGAATAGTATATATTTTATTTTTAACCGATCCGTCACGGCGGCACGAAACCAACGACTCTGGCCGATGGGGTATATTTTGTATGAAAATAGACCCCAATCATTTTAAGTCAAGATATTGATAAATTCTTCGACAATATCTTTACATTCGTTTTAAAAATGGATTTATCTAAGAATAAAAATATCGTCCAATATGAGCAATATTTGCAATATCTTCATGGCGAGAGCCTTATTCAGGCTTTTTAACCTATTCGTAACGGCGGATCGAAAACAATCGCGTCGTCCGACGGGGGTCTCTCAGATACCCCAAGCATTTCAAGTCAGGATATTGATAAATTGTTCATCAAAATCTTGACATATTTTTAAAAATGGATTATTCTAAAAATATGCTTCATAATTTGATCAATATTTTGTTTTTTTTAATTAATCAATATGATGGCGATGCGCGATGTTTTTTTTTCGTTCGCATCCTGTACGGAGATTATTTATATTTATTCTTTTGACTTGTTTAGACAAATACAAAAAGGATTTACATTAAAAGAGTTATTCGAGAAAAGTTTTGGGGTCCCAAATATACCCCATCGACACGGCTAGGTTAAAAAATGTTTTATCGCTATTAAATTTATTTAATGCGCAGAACTTTCATCAAATTTTTACTGCCACGCGATCGGGAATCCACTATCGGGTATCGAAACTGGAGTACAGAATGCGAGATAAGTCGATATCGGGTAGCTGGTCGCTGTCGCCAGAAGCTGATCGGCTTTCGGACTGAGGACAGACGAGACAGGCTCCGAAGACAAGGTGTTATGGCCAACTGTTGTCCATCGCTAATTGCGCGAGCAGACGCGCATCTCTCAATCAGTCACTCCGCGTCGATTTTCAGACCGACAATCACGTAAAGCTGTATGCGACAAGGTCGACATATTTATCGGCCATATATGAAGTTGCATAAATCAGTATCATTCATAGAATCAATAAATATTTATATATTTTTAAAAAACGATGCCCGGAACAAACGTAAAATCTTAAAACGCAAAGGGATGAAGTTCTTTGGGGTCGTCGTTGGCAATCTGCGATGGCAGGTGTACGAGAGATGAGGTTTCTCCTAAAAGAGCAGCTTACCATCCGAAGCAGCTGCCAAACCTCAGGTACAACACTACCCACCAAATGTTTCGGCATCCTCAACATATACACTCTGGTCCGTGTTGTTGCCACCAAATTGAAAATAAAAATTCAAAACACCGGAAATTTCATTTAATTTTAGCCAAAAAATTGCCCAAACCGCCTACATTTGAATAAATCAGATTAGATTCGAGATAATTGGCGCCATTAAAACTCGATTGACTCCTCTGTCACAGATTATTTAATAATAACTCTGTGTGTATTATTGACCGGTGGCACGCAAACCGAGCCGATCACACCTGCTGGCTTATGATATTTAAAATTTTAATTAATTCACGTCTCGATAAGTCGCATTATCGCGTAAGCCGAATTTTTTCTTATTTTTTTTTTATTTAAAAAGAAGATTCTAGCGTCTCTAATGATTTATGCCCAAGGGTCAGCCGGTGCTTTAAATTGGGCTGACAGGGTATTGTCGCAAGATTAATTGCCCTAGCCGAGAAGCACCTGTCCTTATAGAAGAATTTGTCACACAAACTAGTCATCTGTCCATTTTTGAGGTTTTCAAAAGTAGTAATTTTTTTAAATGTGCGCACGCGCAGGACCTTGGACGACCGCAGTCGCGTGACAAGGACATGCGGGCTCATAGTGGTCCTGCATCATCCATGCATGTTGATTGCAGACGAGTGCTACTACCGGTACCGTTGTTTAATGCAGTCATACGAACCGTGATCGATCATCTTTATCACAAAATACTATAAAATTTTTAAAAAAATATTTATGAATTTTCTGAAGTATCATTAGATAATTTCCCGGTGATAGTTTTATAATAATTTATGATACTGTTATTTTTAAAAATCATATCGAAGGTATCATGTACAGTAAACCCCCCTATAACGTACACCCCTATAATGTACCCCCTATAACGTTTGTGGCGTTTTTTCCTATAACGTCGATTCCCCTATAACGTATTTTTTTTAAAACGCTAATTAGAATTTACATAAAAATATTTAACAATTGTATAAAATAACTAATAAAATGTCGGGTTGATCTTCCCTGCCAAGTTGCAGGAAGATTACGTCAGCCAAAATACGAAAGGATATGGCTCATCGAGCGAGTTCATTTTAATCATTAATCATTAATCATTTACGCTGATTAACACGTAAAAATGTCCAAAAAAAAATAAAAATGTTTAATTTACTGATTTCCTTGAAATCAAAAAATAAAATTGAAAAACCTTACTGTATTGCTAGTAAATTCATCATCATCATCATTTGCCAGTCACAAGGCTCTCACTCGCTGAGGGCATGGGGCCTTACCAAACTCTTGCATGGTAGTCGAGGCCAAAGGGACCTAAGTCTCGCACGTGACGTGAGGGCTCCCCTTTCGTGTCCATACCGCGGGGACCCGAGCGTCTTGGTATGGGGTTTTTGGTAAAGAGTTTCCCTCTCTTGGCCATTGCTGGCATTGGACATACATCTTCTACCATGTTGGTATCGGATTTTACCCTCTCGACTGTGTCCAGGCAAGTAGGAGGGGGTTTGACTCGGTATTCGTTTGTTCTCTTCTCTAAGGCGTTATCTGCTTTTAACGAGTAACGAGTGACGAGTAGCGAGCGACCACACTCGCACACCTATATAGATATACACAGGCATACATATGCACATCTGCCCAAAACGAGTCTCAAGTAGCCAGTCGCAAGTGATTATTAGCCCTGTCGCGCAATAGCAATCCTTTCATCATGGGAAAGACCTCCTCAGAGAGGGGTCTCCTAGAAAGAAGGAAGAGGAGGGAAATTATCGAGACTAGACTATTGGTCAACAGATTAGGGTTTTCCTTC
This sequence comes from Philopotamus ludificatus, assembly GCA_022495035.1. Taxonomy (NCBI): domain Eukaryota; kingdom Metazoa; phylum Arthropoda; class Insecta; order Trichoptera; family Philopotamidae; genus Philopotamus; species Philopotamus ludificatus. The sequence continues at coordinate 19,832 of JAGXCT010032390.1, read as the reverse complement.
CCAGGGTATACTGGCTTTCTCAACGATATTTTGAACTAAATTTACATCTTAATAATTGTAAATAATTTTAACCCTTTGATCGTAGAGCGTTACAATAAGCCGAAAAGTAAAAAAAATACGCAGAACTTAATAATATTAGCGTTTTATAGAAACGGGGGACTTACGGAGAAAGCGATGATAGAATGGCGGGCTTTTGGGTGCAGATCACTACGTTTGTGAAAATATGGATAATTTTTTAATAAAACACCGTTAGCGTGCGTAGCCTCCATTATACGCCACATAAAACAGACTCATTCTCATTCTCCAAAATGAAAAATAAAATAACAAAAAATGACAACATTGATTCTTAAATTTAAAGCAAGGCTTCGAACCGTTACTTTTCTGGATTTCGCTCCGACTCAACTGAAAAAAAATACCATTTTTTTTTCAGTTTCGTGTGATTATTTTTTAAAAATATATATTCATATATTAATATTAATGCTTTTATCGGGTCTTTAAGCCGGATGCAAGCGAAAACCATTTGTCGCAATGTCGCAACAGAACCCCGAAGCTGAACCGAAAAGAAATAGCGGTTCATATCTGTTTATTACACATTTTTAATGCAAAATGAAGTAAAAATGGATTATTCTAAGAATAGAAATAGTTATTCATGATATGCTTCATAATTTGGGAGATATTTTAGATTTTTTTACTAATCATTTTGACGCGTGAATTTCAACGCTATCGACGAAATCATTCGCGTTTCACTCGCACTCGACACATCGTACCAGATGCGAGCGAGAAAAAAAATCGCATCCCTGGCAACAGCAGCGAATAACGTTGTTATTGTTTTTTTGTCGCAATTGCAAACAATAAAGGACAACTATTATTTAATCTAGACTTTATTAGATATCTAATGAGCCAGTGCGGATTTCTCTATGTTATTCAATATAAGTCTATACATATATAAGCATATATATAAGCATATATCTAAGCATATTCCTAGGTATTTAACTGAGTCTCTCTGTGTAAAAAAAATATTAATTACTGAAAAGAGTTATTTATCGGAATTAAGCCGATTTTGAATATGTATCAAAATTGTTAATTTTACGACAATTTTCGTTAATATCTTATTTATATTTTGATTGGTGATTTTAGGTCAATTGAATAAAGAAGTATACAATTTGTTTTACGATCGTTTTGGTTGAACTTATACGTTTTTACGACCGGCTCGATTGTAACGCATATCGGCCGTAAAACGAGACATTGTTTATAATACAGCAAATAATAGTTTTCTTGATATTAAACACATTTTTATCGACTGTTGAGAATCTCGACATTGTACATACATACGTAAACACGAGCTTAACCCATTCAAGGTTGCAAGAGTTTAACGATTGTACCACAAAATGCGGGTTTATTCAGCGACTCCTTGACGAATCGAAGAGTTTTATTGTTTCATCGCAAGGATACAATGGCTCGTAAAAATCAGTTCTCCAAAGGACCAGCGGTGCTCAATCGGCATGTGAATCGTCGCCGATCAAATGCGATGATGGTGTTGATTTACTTAATTATTGTAATGCGGCAAATTGGGAGGCGGATTTTTTTTCTGACCGAAATTAGAAGAAATACAGCCTCAAGGTGTCTCGCGTCCCAGTGTGCACCTTTGCGGAGAAATAATCTTCGGGGTAGCAGGTGTAGTAAGAGGCCCGCTGCTTTCCCACGGTCCCTCTTCGCAAAGGGCAAAAAAATGTTATTAATACATTGTGTGTTTGTGAATGATACGCCCTTTTAAAAATCATATGGAAGCTGATGCTGCTACCATCTAAATATTAATTGGAATAATTAGCATTTAAACACGCGTATTTATTTATGATTTTCAAGGTCAATCAAAGTGATCTTTATTAAATTGAAAGTGTGAATTAGTATTGTTTGAAATTTGTTGCATTGTCTACCTGTGTTGTGTCCTTAGATTCTTTTCGCAGGTGAATCGACTCGCAGGGTACAGGTGTCGATCTATATTATCCCCTCCCCCTCGGAACTTTCTCAACGCTGTAGATCCCCCTGTCCCCGCGGCCCCCCCCCCCGCGCCTGGCCCAGCGGACAGGTCCCTGCGACAGGTGCAGCACCGGAACTACTCGCGGACACCGACCTGCTCAACCCGATGGACCAAACGTTTGACCGTCTAACTTTTTAAAAATCAATAAAAATTGCTTTTTTATATTTATTTCAATCTTCATGAAATAAAGGCACAATGTTGCCGTTTTCATTTACCGCTTCCGTGCAGGTAATAAATAATATTAAATAATTTTACAGAAGATTGAAGCACATGCTTGATGGTTTGATCGGCAATCATCGTAGCCAAACGACCGTTCCATTGCCGAGCGACTTTTCCAGTGCACTTACCTAAGAGAATGTAAGCATTTGTACTATTACGTGATGCATTCGATGGTCGTGGTAGTGCTGGGAATTATTCAAGAATTTTATTTAGCGTCAAACTGATCTCCGATTAAGATTATCCGCGAGATAATATTGAAAATTTAATTAATATAAAATATTTAGTTATGGATTCGTCTTGTGTGATGAGACACCGATGACGAGGAAGAATTGTAGTGTACGTATAAAAAAAGCTGAGACCTTCGCCCTCTCTAAAAGTTATTCCCGATTATTATCAGTATGGTTGAAATATTTTTTATTATTCTTCGTGCGGTCTGCATACGTTTACAAATTTTTACCACAGCGATGAGCACTGGTATAAACAAGGAAAGGATGGTACCAGCAATTTTGCATTTAGTCTCTCAATCAGAGCATATAGCACGGTAGCTAGCTGGTTCTTGCATTTACTGATATGCCATCCGAGAAAATTGTTAAATTTCAAACGAAAATATCGAAAGGCGTCTTCGGCAACCGCCGCCATTATCATGAAACATCATGAAAATATTAAAATAAATCAATTAATATTCAATCCGGATACTTTGTTGCCACACTCTGCATGTTATACCGGATTAAATAAAATAATCGTGTGTGTTACGAAAAGAGAGAAAGCAATCCTCGTGCATGTGTGATTTGCTAAAGTAGGTACAGCATGCGTCTCGCTTCAGTTGCCGTAGAAAATATAAATTAGTTTGAAAACTATGCTAATTTCGCCATAACACATTTTTATTATGCATAATAATTGAATTTCGTTCTTTAATTTGGATGCCCTTTTCATTTAGATAGACCAGATGACTGTTGCACATCCAAGATTAATTACACAGACCTTTTTATGACGGTCGTAAATGACTTATTTTGATGGTAATCAACAACACCGGAGGAAATGACTATTTCCCTAATTAGCGTGTAAATTAGAAATTTAGACTTTTACTACCCCGCTTTTATGCGCTGACCTAAAATTCATAAAAAATAAGAGTAACGCGATCCGCTTGTTTGATCATAATTTTTAATTGATATATTTTTTGTGGTCCTTTTGAAGCTATTCGGATACGAAAAATAGTAGACGCGCAAAAAAGCTTCATTCACGACATATTGGTTTCCTGTTCATTTTGCATGCAGAAATATTGTATGAAAAAAGGGCAAATAAAAAAGTTGAGGAAGAATGGCACGCCTTAAAGGACACCGCTCTGCACAAAGGGCGAAAAATCGCAAAATAAAATCTAGAAAAAATGCGTATATTATGCTATGAGCGAATATGGGACTTTCGTCCAAAAACCGCGATCGAATTTTATATTTTATATTTTTACAGAAATATTCTAAATCTATTTAGGATGCCGTATTTTTAATGAAAATATTTAGTATAAACTCTTGTTTTACACTATATAATAATAATAAAATATACCAATTATGAATCGCAGCCCGGCTATTTTCTAATTAACGAAGTAATATTAGAAATATATTTACAGAAATAGACGGCTTAATAAATAACTTAATTCTCTATATAGAACGAAACGCAAACTTTTCATTAAGATTCTTAAAACAATCCAATTACTATCAAGATTCTCAATACACTTTTTTTCTAGAGACTCATTAATTGAAATAAAATATAATATTATCTAATGATTACATTCCTTAATTTAGCCGTGCCGATGGGGTCTATTGAGGACAAGTGTTGATTTTTCTTGAAAAACTCTTTTAATACAACTCCTACATGACACAAACTAATATTATAAATAATCATGGCCCTTTATTCTCTGCAATTGCGAAAACAAATAAATAAAAACCACAATATTGCAGTACGGTGTGCCGCTGCGGCGAGACATCGCCGACAGCTTAGTAATTTACGAGTCTTATTGATTAGTTAAAAAATCCAAAATATCGATAAAATTATGAAGCATTTATCTATTATTATTCTTAGAATAATCCATTAAAAAAAATGTCAAGATATTGATGGAGAATTCGTCAATATCTTGGCTTCGTCAACGTCGTATTCGTCAACGCTTGGGGTCTCTGAGAAACCCCCTTCGGACGACGCGGTTGTTTTCGAGCCGCCGTGACGGATGGGTTGAAAATGAAATAAAATTTTAATTATAAAAAAATATGATCGACCCCCAGGGGCTCTATCTGCTATCTGGACCGTTCTAGCTATTTAACTTAGCCGTGCCGATGTGGTCTATTTGGGACCCCATGTTTTAAATTTTTCATCTAAAATAAAGAAATAAGATAAAATATATTTAAATTAGAAAAAAATATCATCGACCCCCATTAGACCCCTGGACTACTATAGACCCTTTTTAAACAATCATCGACCCCCTGGGGGTATTATACTCTAGTGTAGTATAGTATGTACAGGAAAAACTATCCTAATCTAAATATCACAGAATCTATAAAGATCCTGATACTATTTACAAGATTCTGTAGCATTTTTTAATTATCGGTCTATACCAGTGATTCTCAATCAAAAGCAACTGTTGAAATATAATATAATCACTGGCAATTTAAATAAATGATTTTTGCAAGTCATCCGAAAGCGGATGCGTTTATTGTTAGATACAGATTAAATCATTTTTTTATATTGCATAAAAAATATTTTTATATAAAACATATAAATAGAAATAATCTTGAGCTCTTTTATCTAAGACTTTATATTTTTCTTTATATATTTTTTTATGTATTCTTCTAGCATCGATTTTTAGCTCAGTTACAATGCTTTTCCCCTCGGGGTTTGTGAATTTGGGTAAAAAAGGAAGAAGGAAATAATAATGCCATGTGTTCCCCGTGGGTCTGAATGGAATAAGTAGTCCAAAAAACCTCTTCACTTCCGCAGGATGCCCTCAAAAAATCATCCTGGTTGTGATATTGTAATCACGCAGTCAACATCTGTCTCGAGCCAGGAAGGAGGGAGATGTCGATACGTGTTTGATTTATGCAAAAATTTCGCACCGGCCTCCCGGAAAACGCATTCGAGCCAATAAAAATGCAAAAAAAACCCTAGCAATATTCATATCCGGTTTTGAATTGATAATAGGATCAATCTCGGCTCGTATCATAGTAATTTCTAATAATAATAACCATACGAATATACATATATATCACTGTCGTCATTTATCAAAATAAAGTGTCAACATTTGACGCGGAATAACTCTATTGGTGGGATTGCCCAAAACGATGGCGTAATTTGACACAAATTCCATAAGTGGGCAACTCCCCCCACGGTTATGGTGATGATGAATTAAATTATCAAAAAAATAAATGTAAAAAAATCTAGTATTAAACGGCGGAATCGAAGCCTTTCAAAAGTCCATATCCAGCGCCGCATTCCTCTCATCTTTCAAGAAGATGAATGGCGCTGCGTACATTTATATATATTTATATTTTTTTTTATTATCATTATTTCATTTATTCATGAATGGATTTTCTACAGCGAACAGTTCTTTTCATAAATGCATTTTTACATATCATCACGCCACGTCCCGCGTACATTTCGGACGGGAACCCATCCTCGGTGGTCCGATGCAACGACTTTATAATACGAGGATATAAATGACGGATTGGTGGTCTCGTTAGCAATTATAAAATGATGATATTTTTTTAAGCATATATTTTTTCGACATAAATAAATATTAATCGATATGATTATCATATTTTCATTCATAGTAGGGCAGCAACCCAAATATTATATGATTGAGGCATAACACGATATGTACATTTGTCACGAAAAAAATAAATATAGTGGTTATATAAACAGGGTTTGATAATAAAATAATCGGATTTTATTAATTTGTGCGTGTGTACGTCACGTATTTGTGACGTACCTTGACGTTTTGTATCCAAATCGGATGCTTGCTTTATTGTTGAATAATAACATTGCGATCTATTGAAAATTTGGAATGAATTCTCATTTCCGAAGATAAAAAAAAACATGTGAGGACGATGTGATGCTAACATTAACCTAGTCGTCCCGATGGGATCTATTTGGGACCCTAAGTGTCAGGACTATGACGGTCGTCCTCCAGGTTATCTTGGCTCTTCGAATACGAACTAGGTCGCCAGCCATAAGCCCGGGAGTCGAGCTGTCGAGGTTAGGGCTACGGGCACCTCATATAGCACACACGTCACCGAATTGGCCTGGATAGCGGCCTGGCTCCTCATAGATCCATCGAATCTACGAAACCATGAGTGTGCCTAACCGCCATCGCTGCCACCTCCAATACCGACACGCGACAACACTCATTTTTTTAAGTGGCCCATTAACCCTGGAGCGGGTCTTTGCCACCTGGAGGCACCTCCTCTCAACCATGATGTCATGACTGTGACGGTCGTCCTCCAGGTTATCTTGGCTCTTTGAATACTGGTCAGGTCGCCAGCCATAAGCCCGGGAGTCGAGCCGTCAACGCGCGGATTGTAACAATAATAATTAGACGAGGCTAGGGCTAATTCGTATTTAATTCCAGGTCTGATCGGGTGCTACGGGCACTTCATATAGCACACACGTCACCGAATTGGTCGAATAGCGGCCTGGCTCCTCACAGCTCCGTAGAATCTACGAAACCATGATTGTGACCAACTGCCATCGCCGCAACGTCCAATACCACCGACACGCTACAACACACAATTGCGAAAAAAAATTAAAAACAACAATATTATTTTCCATTAGCACGGAAGCGATGTTTTTTATCGCTTCGTACCGGATACGAGCGAGAAATAACATCGCGCATGTACTAGTGCGAGCGAGAAAAAATATCGTGCTGTGCAAGTGTAGGAGCCAACTGGGGTTCGATCGAACCCAGGTTAAGAACCACTAGTCTATAGTACTCTAGCGGTCGATGATAATATTTTTTGTTTTAAAATTTTATCTTATTATTGAATTAAAAAAACATTTATTTGGTTATTTCTATATATATTTAAATGATTTTTGATAATTTAAATAATTGACGCAGCTTTCTGTTGTTGAAAAAGATAAGATTAATGTTGACTACATTAAAATCTATATTGACCGATTAAAAGAAGATGTCACTGCCCGTTATAAAGATTTGTAAAGTTTAGATATTCAGACTCAAACGAAACTATTTTTTTCATTACAAGAAGAATTTATTGAATTAAGGAGAACTGAGAAAATCAACGTAAAATTAACCCATTATTATTTTTAGCTTTTCCTAGTTCATATTTTAGTAATGTTAACAATTTATTTAAAAAAGCTAGAAACCGATTAATTATTACAAAACGCGCCGATTTACGATTTTCTAATATAAAAAGGGTGGATTAAGAAAATCATTCTTTTAAATAGCGTCGATATAGAAAAAGTTTAGAAACTAGCCGTAACGTATGACTCACAAGATAACAAAGTATGATTCTTGGTGAGGAATATTAATGTTTTTTTTTAAATAGTCAGAATTATATTGGAAGAGGTCTGAGATCACTCAAAAATTAAATGAATTAATTTTCCTTATAAATTAATCAAATCTTTGGAGATCTAGATATAGTAAGAAATATATACAGGGCCTCTCAGAGGGAAGGAGAGAAGGGGGCAGCTGCCCCAGGCCTCCCAAAATTAGGGGTCTCAACTTGGCAAGTCAATATGTTAGACAAAAATAAAGAGAATACAAAAATTAGTAGAAAAAAAAAATCAATGGTATTTCCAGTATATATACATTAGGTTTACCAGAAAGAAATCCATTTTTTGTGTCTTATTTGAGATTAGTCTGTCCTGAACACTGGAGTAAACATCTTTGTAATTTTTATTTCTATAGTACTGATCCTCGGCTTTTTTTTGTGTCATATATTATTTTGTTATTAAGAATAAATAAACAAGCCCGAAGCTCAAAGCTCTCAAATAAAACACAAAAGTATTTCTTTCCGGTACACCAAATATATAATACTAATTATCAATATTTTTCAAAATTTATAATCTATAATAAAAAAAATACATAATTTATTCTCGTAAAATGTTGAGCACGCCAGTGTACATAGGATAAATGGGACGATCCATCACCGGGGTGTCCCGCGACACTGTTGGGGTCCTCAAGTGGACAGTGTCTCTGGCTCCGAATATGATCGCTCACTCCTTGGCCTCCCCCGGAAATTAATGTTTCCTTTTAAATTGGGACATTTGTTATGAAATAAACATTTCACTTTGCATAATGACCTAAGTCCGTTTCGGTGTTAGGGGCCGGAAACAGCATTTATTTAAGGTCACGCTAGGGGGCCTGGTCACCGCCGAGGCGACCAACGAACTCTTTTAATAAGATTTTCGTTAACACAACCAACAAAATTACCGAATACTTAGTCATATTAGGGACATCTGCGCACTTCAGCAGATGCGATCCCGGTCCGTCGACAATGCGCATTGTTTCGCAACAGTCATATGCGTTCTGCGCTTTTACAGTAAATTGCGGAATTCTGCATCATCCATACAATTCGGTGGTACGGATTGTTCGCAGCTGATGGATGTGTTAAGCACCCATATGACAAGCACTTCTTTCTATTCAATGCGATACCTGCTGGCGGTGGTAGGATATGCAGTCCAATCCCGGTCTAATACCACAAATATACCATATTTCAAAGCCCTGACGTTGATAACCTCTGCTCAAGATGATACAATTGCAAAAGGGTTAAACATATGCAATCCTACTTCATCACATTGCGTTTATTTTGCATTGAAAAATTGCATCTGCATTTTTGACAAATATTACCGACGATACATTGTACGATTCGACTAATAACAATAATTAATTTAAAAAAAAAATTCAAGAAGCAAAGGGTTAACAATGGATAGGGGTAGTTGATACACCTGCCCCTGTCTTGTATAATATATGTAAGAATATTAATTTGTTGACACTATCTGTACATTTATGTACAGTATCCAAAATAATAAAACTGTATCCGCATAAATAACAAATTAATTAAAAATCATCGATAATTTCTCTTCTTATACAACTTTAATTAAATATGAATATTTAATAAAATGAATTTGTCCATCATTAGTTAATTGCCGGCATCGCTCGGCGCCCAATTAATTATCGAGTTATTCTAATTAAACGGTGGCTCGCCCGGTATTTGTAAATAAATAAAAAAGTAAGCAAGAGAACAAATAATTGAGCGTGGCTGATTCGGAGTCATGCCTGATTTTAGGCGTACTTTAATTTGTAATCAATTCGGTGGAATCAATCGTCACAGTTCTACGGCTCTAAAAGCGGCCTAATAGTCAATTAATTCTGTAAGTGTGGAAACCCGGGGATTTTACCGACAATCATCATTCCAATTCGGGGGCAATCAATTATAATGGTCAGTTGGTTGGCTTGAATGGAGTTAAGGTATCGACGCATCGTCATATTTGGACTGAATAATTTTTTATGATAAAAAATTACACTGATTTTGATTGATTAAAACGGATTCTGTGCAGTGTTATTTTTTTTTGCCTCAAAAAAAATGTTTTACCCTATTTTATTTTACATTTTAAATATTCAGATAGCTGTACCTTTTAAAGGGTCAATTTGGTACATACTTTTGTGCTTTTTACTGCTCTTTCGAACTTATAAACCGTTATATTTCGATCATATAATTGGTCTTGTACGTTTTCAATTAAAAAATAATGTTTTCGGTAAAATAGCTTTTAAGACCCTCAGTAAGCCTCATAGCTTACTTCATTAACATTTTTTAAGCACCGAGGTTTTTGTGCTTTTCCGATTACTAACGAAGGAAAATTCTCACTGCCATCTGAATTTGTAATAAAAAAAACAGTTCTTATTTTTTCTTATTTCTTCTTATTGATTCTTATTTTTTCTTATTTCTTCTTATTGATTCTTTTTTTTCTATTTATTATTATTTTATTTTTATATTTTTCTTATTTCTTCTTATTGATTCTTATTTTTTCTTATTTTATTATTATTTATTATTATTTTCTCCTTATATATTCTTATTTTATTATTATTTATTCTTATATTTTCTTATTTCTTCTTATTGATTCTTATTTTTTCTTATTTATTCTTATTTTATTATTATTTATTGTTATTTTTTTTGTGTTCTTATACCTAACCTAACCTAACCTAATCTAACCTAACCTAACCTAACCTAACCTAACCTAACGTAACCTAACCCAACCTAACCCAACCCAACCCAACCCAACCCAACCTAACCTAACCTAACCTAATCTAACCTAACCTAACCTAATCTTATTATTAATTATTATTTATTATTATTATTCATTAATTCTTTTTGGAAAAAGCTGTGTCCCTGTGGAAGTAGTACCTGCTGAAAATGTTGTATCACCAATAGAAGTTGAATACCAAGAGACAATTAACATTTGTCGTGCTGTTGGTGGAGAAAGATTTGATGATATGGATATTCAAGATATCGAAGACACATTGGAGGATCGCACGTTGAATGAAGAAGGATTGGTTAAAATGTTGGCTGAGCCTACGACAATTAATGACTCGAAAGCAGTTGCAGCAGAGAAATTAGCTAGTAGCGATTCAAATTTAATACAAAATGACGGTTTGGGATTGGCTGATACGATAGAAGACATTTTTGTAGAAATGATCCTATACCGGAAAGAAGTTTAAAGTTCAAGAGGCAATTACAACAGATTTTGGCCCCTTATAACGATTTACACGCTAAATGCAGACAATTGCTTATTACAGAATTTTTAAAGGTTAAATCCAAAAATAACCCGGAATCCTCTGACGATGAAAACTCACAATCTCGAAAAATAGTCGAACATATGGAATTGTAAGTGATAGCGATGTTGAATGACTGATCTATTATATGTTGTTAATGTTTTTTTTAATAAATACATAAATGTATATTGTTCGATTATTTATTTAAAAAAATAAATGAAATTAATAGCTTTAAGTATTTTTTTGGAACACAAACCTAATTTATATGAATTTCAAACCTCGTATAACATGGATTTGTATTCACGGTGTTTTTGTGGAACCATATAACCGTGTTATACGAGGCCTAGGTGTATTTTTAAATTAAATAAAAATAACTTGGTTTAAGTTTTTTGTTAAAAAACCTTTTGGGCCAATACGTCTGGCCAACGGAGTGAACAAAATTTTAGCTGTAAAAGATATGGCTATGAAATTAAATTTATTCTTAGAAGAATGATCACAACACTTTCTCCCTGAGAGCAACCCAAAGATAAATCAAATAATCTAACATTTCCGGACACCGATAAAAGGGAAAAACGTCTTTGAAGAAAATGTTAGATTGACAGACACCTAAAATTTAGTAAAAAAAACTAGATTTTTCATACATTTTTTTTGTTTTTTGCATTGTGTTTTTTTTTTACTTAATTCATGCTACCCAAAAGAGAGATCCATATAAATAAAAATATTAAATTTGTACTAGTCACAAATTGGCAAAATCAAACATTAATAAAAATTAAGATAAAAAACTATGCGACGAAAGAAATAACTCAAAATCATTGGACTAACCTTAATTCAGACACCGGAGCAATTACAAACAACTTTTTAGTGTTTGACCAGATTTTTGAATAATATTCTAAAATACTCCAAAAAATGTTATAATATTAGTGACATAGATTCTAATTAAAGTAATTAATAAAAAAAATCTAGTGAATTATTTTTATTCTCTATTTTTTTTCGTATCTTACTCTATTACAGATTATGTAACCTTTTCCACTCTGGGGCCAGACGTATTGGCCCAAAAGATTTTTTACCAAAAAATTGAACCACGTTTTTTTATATTTATGCATTTAAAAAATGTCTTTTATTAAATAGGATATCAGATCAAACCCTATAGATGTTTCTTATTCATTTTACCAATGATAATCTTATTTTATATATTCGTAAAATATAATTAATGAGAGTAGAACGTAGATTTGACCAAAAATAGCCACAGTAGAAAGGGTTAAGAAGGTCAAACCAATCCAAAACAAATTATTAATTTGTTTATAATAAAATTAGCAGAATTTATTCATAATAATTCTAAATTAAATACAGTTATATGTTTGTCTTTTACATAACAAGACTCGTGTAAACAAATTATGCATCATAGAGCTGTATCGATCTCAAACAGATTCTACATATTAATTATTCAGACCGATATCAGGGTCGATTCGCCATTATGTCGCTGAATAGATTTATTCCGTGCTGAATCCCACTGGGTTATAATTTATTCAAAGCGGAACAGCAACGTTTCGCCAACCACTCGCGCAACAAACCCCGTCGGGTTATATCCGTCGTCGGTTAATTGAATCCGCTCTTCTTAGCCGCGAGTAGCGGTATTCCTAATTCCTCATATTACCATGTGGGGACCCCGCGATGCACCATGAGCCGTTCCTAAGCTTCTGGCAAAGGTCACGAGACGGTCACGTCCTCCAAGTCTTCTGGTTCTGCATTGCTGGGAGCAGTTTTAACATACGGCTCAACTCGGAAGCGTCATCACGATTTTTAGCCGAGTGCGCGGCCAAGGGCGTCCCGCGACAATTAACAAAAAAAAAGCTCCAATTAATTAACTTAATTAACGCATTGCGTGAATATGGAAATAATTGGCGCTGGAAACGCTCTAACGGCCATTGTTCGATGATTTATTTGTTTGGCAGTTGCGAAATGTGATCGCGTTAATTTATTGTTCTAGTTGTTGCGCGCAGGTGAGTGTAACAGGTGTTGTATAAGACGTCGCCTGGTTAATGCCCGGTGGTGAGTTGTACGGATTTGTCGGAGTAGTATCGAATTTTATGGACGCCATTAGGCAAATTTATTCGCGCTATAAACCAGTGCTTCCCAAATTATGGGCCGCGACCCTCTGGGGGGTCGCAGGATTCCTCCGCGGCCGCGAAAAAAATCAGTACAAAGTACAAATATTCATTTATAATTTTTTTTCCACATAGCATATTTAAGGAATTTATATATTTAAGTCTGTTAAATGTTTAAACACATATGAGAATATATTTATATACAAAACAACAACAAACCACAACAAAAGGAATAGATTAATCCATTTAAAAAAAATATTCAAGTTATTAATGAAGAATTCATCTTGTAATGGTTGGAATAAAAAAAAATAAGAACAAATAAGAAAAAAATAAGGACAAATAATAATAAAATCAGTCATGTAGGTGTGCATTCCACTGTAGGTATGCATTACACTGTAAGTGTGCATTCCACTGTAGGTGTGCATTCCACTGTAGGTATGCATTCCACTGTAGGTGTGCATTCCACTGTAGGTACTTGACTTGAAAATGGAGAAAGAGTAATAGATGTTGCTAGATTATATAGCATAAATGAAGCTACAATAAGAACCATTAAAAAAAATAAAAACTCAATTAGAAAGAGTGTAGCAGCTAACACTACGAATACGAGCACAACTTCAAATATCAGATATATTGCAATGGAAGAAAACATGAAGGCCTTAATGATTTGGATAGAGGGACCAAACACAAAACGGATGCCATTATTACCAACGCTATTACAAACCAGCATTGCGGTTACGAAAAAATTAAAGAGAAGTTACCCATCCTCTTGCTTTTATCTGAAAAAAGCAGGCTTTCACAGCAAGTCATGCTTGGTTCGAAAAGATTCAAATCCGGTACTCTCTACATAGGTGAACTGGCATCTGACGATATAGATGCACAGGGCAAGAATATCCAACAAATTTGCTGAAATTTTGCCATCAATTCATATACTCTAATCAGGTTTTTCTTGATGAGTAAAGGTTATTTTGGAAAAAAAAGTTTAATTAATAAAGGATAATAATTTTGTTTTAAAGAATAATTTTGTGTTATTTAAGTATTTTAAAAAAACAATAAAATTATGCGTTTTTTGTGTACTTTTCGATTTACACGGTTTTACATTGAAAAATATACAATTTCGATTTACACGTTTTTCTCAGGAACCTATCTACCGTGTAAATCGAGGGATAGAATGTTATTATAATTGTAATAATATTATTGTAAATAATCTTAATAAAACTATAAAATATTTTTTTTGGGCCGGGGGCGGGAATTAATTCTTTCAGATTTAGGGGGCCGTGACATGAAAGTAATTGGTAAGCACTGCTATAAACAATCGGGCGATTTGTACGGATGCGCGCTGTGCGAGCGCCGCGTTGTGCAGAGGCGTCGAGCGGATTGGTGCGCAAATTGGTCACGGCGTCGATCGCCGGCGACGGATCGCAAGGATCGCTGCTGAGGATCGAGCGGATCGATAGATCGATCCCGTGACCCCGGGCGCAGTGTCGTCGTGTCGCAGATGCGCATGCGCGTGCGCATGAGCACCGCCACTGGTCGTGCGCAGTCTCGTTACGTGTCCATATGCAACACACGGCATGGAAATTCAATTTTATTTGAAGTATATGAAATGCAATCAGGTCCCCGCGAACGTGGCCGCCTGCATTCTTCATCATCAGCTCGGGTTTGTTAAGAAAGCGTGGCGCGAAATGCGGACACACAGGCAATTTTAGTTGGCTCGTTGTTAATTACAATTTGTAATCACAACACTGTGTTGATGGTGCATGCCACTGGCAACACGCAGGTTGTTGTGGTGAGAAGCCGACGCCGAAGACGTTCTGCGCTGAAGGCGTCGCATCGCCTTTTACGGATTACGTATGAATTTTACAAGATTTTTAATTAAATTTGACATGAAAACATATTCATTACTACTCTGATTGATTATAAACGCGTTCTAGCCACAAGGCTCTCACTAACTGAGGGCATAGGCCTTATCAAACTCTCGAATGGCAGTCGAGGCCAAAGGAACCTGAGGTCTCAGACGTGACGTGAGGGCTCCCCTTTCGTGTCCATGCCCCGGGGACCCAAGCTGTCTTGGTATGCGGTTTTTGTAAAGAGTTACCCTCTCTTGGCCATTGTTGGCATTGGACTTACATCTTCTATCCTGTTGGTATCGGATTTTACCCTCTCGACTGTGTCCAGGCAAGTAGGAGGGGGTTTGACTCGGTATTCGTTTATTCTCTTCTCTAAGGCGTTATCTGCCTATAACGAGTCACGAGTGACAAGTGTCAAGCGACCACATACACACACCTAAATAGATATACACAGGCATACATATGTACATCTGCCCAAAACGAATCTCAAGTAGCCGGTCGGAAGTAATTATTAGCCCTGTCGCGCAATAGCAATCCTTTCATCATGGGAAAAACCTCCGCAGAGAGGGGTCCCCTAGAAAGAAGGAAGAGGAGCGAAATTATCGAGACTAGACCAATTATCGGTCAACAGATTAGGGTTTTCCTTCCCAGGGTATACTGGCTCTGTGGTGAGAAATCCGTTACAGACCAAATTTTTTTATGGATATAATGACATGTGTACACATACATGTATATATTTTTTCAGGGGGCACTATTTTGTTAAGTATTTATCAAAATTTACTTGGGGTTTTAGTCAAATCCATACAGGGTTATGTTGACTATTATATAAAAAAATGTTTAAAAGACATACTGATCATCAAGTGGTTGTGAGGTGATAAATAGATATTCTGAATACCTGTGTTATTCGTAAAATAGTTAGTAAAACAGGGTGACCTAGAGAGTGGCCTCTTATATGGAATCTCGCCGTAGGAAAATATAATCGATATTTAATAAATCACGATGTTTGTCATCGCTCCGTATCGGATATGAGCGAGGAAAAACATAATGCGGTGCAAGTGCGAGCGAGAAAAAACATCGTGCTGTGCAAGTGGTGAAACCACATGCAACGAGCCGGGAGTGTGTCTCAGTCGCGCCAGAACATCGTCGAGTTACAACGTCAGTTTAGCGTCATATTGATTAGTAAAAATATCCAAATTATGAAGCATATCAAAAATAACTATTTTTATTCTTAAAATAAGTCAGATATTTGTGAAGATTCATCAATATCTTGAAATGCTGGGGTCTATTTATATTTCTATCGGCCACAGCCGTTGGTTTTGAGCCGCCGTGACGGATCGGTTAATTATAATTATAAATACATATTTTTCAAACATTTCTAAATCTTTCCGAGAACATTTAAATATTTATCAATTATAAGATCAATGAAAGCGAATTCATCCCTGCTAATTATAGTGATAAAATATTCGCAACTTTATTTAAAATAACCCGTCATAGTTTGAAGGTAATTACAATATAATTATGATTGTCAAGTTAACCGCTACTGAGCGCAGATAGTACTCGGATAGGTGACCATTCCGAAGAATTCTAAGTGACGCTGGTCAACAGAGGGGTAGAGTGGAGGGTGACGACCTTCATTTAATAATAAAAAAATAATTCAAAAATATATGTTGGAAAACGGGCAACAAATATAAGGGTATAAAAAATTACTACGGTGCAGAAGGTAACGGAAAAATGTTATACTCTCATGATAACCATGCCCATGGTCCTCAGAAGTGAGGAAAATTCGATTAACAGTTTAAAACCTTTAAATAACGGTTTAAATAATTACAGGCAGCCCTCATATAGCACTTCCTGCTATAGTGCGACGTTTGTGGCTATCCCTCTTATAGTGCCTCCCTCTAGACCGCTGTTTTCTACAAAACGATAAATTTTCAAGGTCAAATTAGATATTTCGTAAATATGTAATGCACCCAATATTGATTTTTGTCTCCAGAGAAAGTTTTTCCAATGAGGAAAATTTAGAAGTATGAAAATTCTAAACATACCCTTAATTATTTGTAAAATACGCGGCCCTCGAAGTTCATGAACTAAAAACATGTTCGGTTTTTAGAGTTTTCATGGGTTTTTCATAAATAGTAAGAACGTTAACTCAAATTTATCAGCACTCAGCTTTAGATAATTATCATCTACATTGACGGAAGAAAAATTTAAACAAAAACTCAGAAATAATCGTAAAAAATACAAAACAGTTTTTATAGTTTGAAATTTTAAATAAAAATGACTCCACAAATTATTTTATAGGTTCCCCGTGTCTGAGGGAGGTGATGGAAATGGAAATGCTTTTCTTTGTATTATACAGTGTATTTTTCCGACATAGGGGAGTATACAGCCCCAAAAAATAAATACATATAATCTGAATAAAAAATATTTGATATATTTTTTTTATTTAAATAAATTTATAATATATTTCGATGTCGACACAAAATGTAGATTTCCTCTTCGGCATCGTGAAGAGACCCCTATGCACTACCGCTCCGTATCACGAAGAACACGGCCACGTATAATATGATACATCCTCAGAGAGCTGATAATTAAATTGGTTTAATTAGGAAGAGGCTCTGTCGTGACTCTGTGTTCATCCATCAATTAGCCCGACATTGTTATAGATGGTCTCACAATTAGTTTCACTTAGAACAAACAGGCTTCGAGGAGGCAATGAACCGGGACGGGGACTACCTCACCAAAGTGGAATACATTTACGGACCTCCTCGTGGGATTGGGAAAGTATGATCGAGTGGAAAACGAACACATAGATAGGAATGCAGACTTCCGAAGGTGGCGCTTAACCCCTCGAAAGCGACGACGTATCGGATAATGGGGCCGGCGAATGTGCATGCAGATTACGCAACTCCATTATTCAAATGGTAGAAATTTGATATTTGTAATGAAGAACAGTTGAGACACCGCGATGAGATATTGCAGAGTGCATGTGTTCGTGCAACTCTGCACGCTGATTTCGACATCTCATTAATACGTTTCCTACTAGCTAGCTACTCGGATGTATGTCGAGCTATCGATCATCTTCTAGAATTAAACAGGGGGTTAGGGCGCTCGAGGCCATGGACCGGCGAGGAAAACCGCGAGGCGTGAGGAGATGCCATTATGCGAAGAACTTCGTTTGCCATTTCGTCGCTTGTCACTTTGGAAGTGGCAATCAGTCGCTGGTTTACAAAGAAATGGGCGTGAGACTGATGACTCGACCTCACAAAAGGCATCTTGTTTGGAAATTCTTGACAAAATTCGGGCTAATCCTGGAGATAATTAATGGATTTTTGTTTTCAGCTTTGAACTCTATGTTAGTGTTTTCAACCGAGACCGAAACGAGCTAAAAATATTTTTTTTAAGAACCATATCAAATTTAACTGTTAATTAAAATTTAATAAAATATAAAAACGATCGAAAAACTAATCAACCTCAAAGTCAAATTTTATGACTTTGTAATACAGTTGATTCGACTTAATTAGGTCACATCGGGGCTAAAAATTTTGGCCAAATTAAACAGCTGGTCCAAATAAGAGAAGTTTAGGGTAACATTGTTAATAAAGTACAAGAAATAATATGTAATTATAAAATTACTAAAAAAATTGTGAAAAATCAGCAAAGGTATTCAGCGCGGATGCTGGGGTCTCGTAATTGCATATTTGCATAAAATTAAGCGACATCTACTAATAAATAAATAATAACTTATCCTATTCCTAATCCAATTATTATATTTAATATTATAAAAATCACAATATCTTAAAATGTTATTAGACTAAAACATATTTTAATAATTTTTATTAAAAATATATATGATGCAATTTTAATTTAGGCGTTTTTCAAGTCAAAAATTAAATAAAAAATAGACGTAGAAGGTGTGCAGTATTTTCATAATCTGTGCTATTTATTGGTGATTGGTTTTGGTGACTTACGATTTTTTTATGAGGTTTGTTTTTATTATAAACATACAAAATTCAGATCGTAAAATTTTGGCAAAAAACTGTTTTTTTTTTGGGTATTTCTTTAACATTATCTTGTTCTTTAAATTCTTTTATTTTTTTTTCTTCGTCTTAGGTGAGAACGGTTTTAAGTTGAGGTGGTATTGAGTCGAGAACTCACTGTATTGTATAAAATAGAAAAAAGATGTGAAATCAAAAAGGCGTAGAAACTGAATGGCGTGTGTGTGTTATGATTTCCATGCTTGTTTTTTTTTATTTTTTTTTAATAAAAAAGACAACCATTTCCTAATACTAAATATTGGTTTAAAATCTAAACAAATTACCATAATATCATCCTCATCATTAGCCAGCCACGAGACACTCACTCGCTGAGAGTATGGGCCTTACCATATTCTCCCCTTTAATGTCCATACCGCGGGGACCTTTGGGTGAGTTTTTCCTCTCTTGGCCATAGCTGGCATTGGACGTGTATCTTCCACCACTGCTGGTATCGGATTTTGCCTGTGTACAGACAAGTAGGAGAGGGTTTGTCTCGGAGGGCGTTCTTATCTTCTCTATGCGTTATCTGCTTATAACAAGTCGCAAGTGATTATTGATCTTGTTGCGCATTAAAAATCCCTTCATTGTAGAAAAGACTTCCTTAGAAAGAAGAAAGAGGAACGAAATTGTCAAGACTACACTATTTATCGGTCGTCAGTTAAGGGTTTTCCTTACCATATCAAGATATCGTTTTCATTTTGACAATAACCATATAAAAAAAATAAGATAACAGCAATGGAACCTGCTTCTAATTAATTCCCATATACAGTTTGTCCTCGACTTACGACCGAGATACGTTCCTGGACTTTGGTCGTA
>JAGXCT010032388.1:0-31016 GCA_022495035.1 Philopotamus ludificatus | reverse complement strand
TAAGGTCCATGCCCTCAGCAAGTGAGAGCCTTGTGACTGGCAAATGATGATGATATATATTGAGTGAACATAAAGGTTTTTATTAAAAAAAACGCAGATTTAAAAACTGCGCAAAAAACCCACGTAAATAGAGGGATGAGTGTATAATAATAATTAACGATGTCGTGACTTGTAGTTAGCATTAATTCAATTTAATCCTAACTTGGAATATGTAGTATTCGGATGGACAATTTTCCGGGAAATTCAACATGACGCCGACCAGGTGTGTTAACGTGACTAACAACTCATCCCTACTGATCATTAAAAGAAAACACAATTTAGAAACGTTTGATATTAGCTATGTAAATATGTTATCAATTCAGAAAATGAAAGCCGTGTAATTATTATAGGTATTTTCTAACACGAAAAGGAAATTCTAAGTGTTCTCAATATGGGAATTGCTGAGAGATAATCCCTCGTTTATAGATGAGCCATAAAAATATTTATCGAAAAATATTTTCATTTCTATCTGTCGTAAAAAATGGATTTCCTCCCTTGCGTCCGCCACGTGTGCCAAATGGACTGTAGGCATACTGTCGCGAACGTATCTCATTGTATCAGCTGGCAGCGTCGTATCTCCGAGTCCAAAGAAAAATTGCAACGACGTAATCCAGCCAAGAATCACGTGCCGTCACCACATTTCTCCGCAAGAAATGGCAGCCATGGCTGGCTGCAGCCAGCTAGTCTATGAGGATGCCACTTGTCCGCTCGTCCCGAGGGAGACATGCGCCCGCAGTTACGGAGTCGTAACTTACGACACATAATAAATTCCGAAACGTGTCCACATACGTATTACGACGCCGGGCGACATTATCAAAAAGCGGCGCGATGATCGCGAGCGATTTATCATTTGACGAAAATTTTCAAAAAATGTTTAAAACGACCACCATTAATCTTTGGGTACTTTTTGCGCGCGTCAAACTTTCCGTTCCCAATGCGGTCATACAGAAGCCGCGACATAACAAAGCGAATTTTTCACTCATTAATCATGCCCCCGAGGCTTTCTTGCAGAATTGCAATTGTCAGCACGTCGGCGAAAAAAAATTGAAGAAAATGAAAAGAGTTGAGTAAACATTGCAATATTTATCTCGGCTCTCGTATAAAAACTGATGGTCACATTCGGCGCGGACTAAACGCTTTATTGGCGGCGAAATGTTACATGTTGTGTGAAAATCTCGCTGAAAAATACATGCATTCGGCGACAATAACGCCTCATGAATAAAAACGTAGTGTTGCTTTTCCGTGTCCGCGTGGTTTCAGCAATTTCCCGGACGATTTTCATCACATTTTCTTTTAGCATTTTTAAAATATTTAAATCCAGCGCAAAAAATATTGAATAATAAGTGACTTTCCACACGTTGATGCACAATGGACCTTAACTAAATATTTAAAAACAATAAAAAAAATATATAAATTGGTTCAAAATTAAAATCGTGGGGCTTAAACTGGGAAACCCCATAAATATCATATCATCTGAGAGATCTATACAGCTTAAGTATATTGAACAATTTATTTCGCCATAAAATATACATAACCGCTAATAATGTGATAATTTGAACAGTAATAAAAGATATGGTGAATGAAGAAAGTGTTTTGGATAATTTAACCATGTATATCCCGAAGACAAAGGATCCTGAGAAGAAACGGAAGTATATGGATCTAGCGTATGACCTGGAAGTGAAAATATATTCAACCAAAGAAAAATAAAAGATGCCTCAAGGAGAAACGAGATGAACCACCAGCTAGACGAGCTCGCATTTATCAACTCCCTATAAAATAAACCTACACGTGTGGACATGAACGTGCGTAATAGAAAAGGGAAGTCTTGTGATTTTTTAAAAACTCATGGTTTTAAAAAAGTAACACATGAAACGTTCAATGGCCACCACATATAAAACATTAAAACATATAATAAATCAGACAAGTTATCGCCATTCTACAAACGATAGCCAAAAAGGGGGAAAGGCAAACGATGGTTGGATGGAAGCAAAGTTCCAATGACAAAAAATAAATAACAAATAAAGCTTCACAGGAACCAAGATAATTGCTAACGTTTGAAGACAAGGCTATTTTTATATAAGTTTTAATCCCAAAATCATTTCGTGCTTATTGTCCTTAATCACCGATAAATGCTAAAAACATTCAAATTACAACATTATTTCTCCATATTCCCCAACGATAAAAATAATCAGCTATCCAGATCAGATGCCCAACTGTTCCGGATCTGGAGAGGGTGGTCGAATTTATCTACATATCTTATGTCTCTACTAACGAATGTCGGAAACAACGAGCCATAAATAAGTACAAGAATCGAGATGGAGCTATCGACAATTTTCAAAACCATACTATTCAATTTTACATATGCAGGATAAAAATTGGGACCATGCCACCAACAATAAAAAAAAATCCTCGACGAACAAGATGATCTTGAGAAAAAAACCCTACAGAATCTTCAAAACTATGACCATATTACTAGAAAAAATATTGTCTACACAGAACAGTGCTGGACTTTATTGTAATAACTGAGATGCTAGATATAGCATGTTCAACTAATGACTCATTTACACTTCCCTGTCTGGAGTCATTGCATGGTGAAACAATGATAGGTATAGCCTACAACAACTTGTTATTTTTTTAATTGTAAAAAAATTAACAGTGTGTGGAAAAAACCTTAAATATGCAGTATTTTATGCTACCGGTTGTGGAATTCGTAAATAAAATTAGAACAAGAGCTTTAAATATACGAGAATTCAAAGAAAATTATAAGTTGTTTGGTAGGTTATAAAAATCAATCAGAAAAATTAACTAAGCGATTAAAGAACTTTATTAGTATATAAAAAGGGCTGTTTGATTTGACATACTAGTTTTTAGGCACTATTTTACTAGCCATCTAAATGACCTATATTCTAATATATAAGGCATGAGTAAGTTATATCTTAGCATAGTAAAAAGCATCAATTAATTTAAAAGGAAATTAAAACTTTTCATATCTCAGTTAGAAAATTAGAATTTATTTAAATTTCCACATTCTAAAGAACAGAATAAATGTGCTGTGGATTATAGCAAATGGACCAAACCTCAAGTTTTTTTTATTTTATTAGAATAACTCTTCTAAATATAAATCCACCATCTAAAATAAAATCATAATGAATAAATATTATGAATAATCAATGTCCTTTATTGTCTGCAATTGCAAAAAAAATTAAAACAAAGGTATTTGCTGCTGATGCCACGCGCGCGATGTTTTTTCTCGCTCGCATCTGGTACGATGTGCCGAGCGCGAGTGACACATGCTACGAGAGCTTAGTCTGCCACGAGACGTCATATTAATTAGTTAAAAATCCAAAATATCGTCCAAATTATGAAGCATATCCTGAATAACCATTTTTATTCTTAGAATAATCATTTTTAAAAAAAAATCGGATGGGTGTTAACTATTCATTTTTACTCAGAAAACATATCCTATAATTATAAATGGGACTTATTGCTTTATAGCCCACTGAAATAGGTAATGTAACATGTTTTTTAAAAAATTCAAATGTAAATGATCTATATTATATTATATAAATTAATATGGGTAAGATGTTTAGCAATCTGTTCCTAACGTTATCTATTTCGATATGTAAATATATATATATATTCGATATGTAAATGTATATATATATATATATAGCATGCATATGTTAGTAGGTAATTGTATCCCATAATAATCAACTAAATTCCGTATTGATTTCACATGAAGGAATCACATAACGGCCTAATTAAATTTGGTTCAACCAATTCCTACGCTCATTTACACACAGTAACAATAACCGGCCTCCATCACAGTCGAGCATTTTGATATTCCGGGTCGGACCGAGGCGTGTGGTTGGCGCTGCGGTTACGAGGCGATACAGGAAGGAAGCAATGATACGGATCGTGTGTGCCCGGCGAAGGGGACAGGGGGGACAGGACAGGAGAACATGAGGACAGGGGACAGGTAACCGACCCACCTTGACACATCCGCCTGAGCCCCCGGAGGAGGCGAGGGATAAGTGCGCCGAAACGTGAGGCGACGCCGCGTGCATACGGAATCGACGCCAGGGGCGCCCCCCGTGTGAAAAAGCAGACGACACCGACGCCTTTGTTTTATATCAAACTTTCTTTTTATAGAAAGAATTCCGTTCATAGACAGATACAACTCGTCCCACGCGAGTTTAGCAACGTCGAATGTCACAATATTATCTGGATAAAGGACGATATGAAGAATATGTACCGAACATACAGAGTGGTCTTACCGCCGGAATAGTAAAAACATTGCGATACTGATCATTTTTCAGCTTTGAAAAAAAAAAACCGTACGATTTAGACACAGCCGAAATACAAATATTCCTCACAAATCATGAAGTGTCCTTAATATTATTTTTTTTACAGTAAATTCCGAATGAAAAATGATATGACATACGTTCATAAAGGTATCACGAAATCTGAAACGCTTTCAATTCCTTTGTTCTAAAACATTGCTCCACCCACTTTCACATTTATCATTAGCCCAACTGACTGTCTCCACCATTATCCCTTTTTCCATTCGCCGCACACTAACGCGATCGTTTTCGCAGTATCGTATATGGCGTTCGAAAAAATAAAATCTCTAATTCGGTAATACAAAACCAAAGGTTACAGCATCGCGCTGATCAAATTAAATATTGTATAAATCTTGGTGCACGTACGCCGGCATCATCCGGTTACGCACGTGCAAAATAGTGGCACGTGGGGGCGACGGGAGAGTGGAAGTGTCGGTGGTTTCGCAAAACGACAGTATTATACACACACGTGAACGGGGTGCAAGAGCAAAATAGTAACAAGCCCTAATACTCGGGGGTTAGTGTATCTTTTATCCGGACGGATAAAACGGTTGAAAGTCCCACTGTGCGAAAACGGTGCAAAATGTTTGAATGAATAAAATGTATAGCAAGTCAATTTATTCCGAGTACTACTTACTGATTTTATAAATAAGTAGTTGTGATAAACAAACAAAATATAATATTTTTATTCATTCGAGGTTGGTTTTCCAGAATTATAAAACATATATGTAAAATATTTGGGGGTGCTGCGGAATATTAAAAATCAAAAACGTATATTCCGCTCATATTTTATTTAAAATATAAAAAAATAAGATGATGTAAAAAATACTAAATAATATTAACAATAATAAAGACAAGCGGCACGTGCCTCAGAGAATCTTTGAGTCTGTATGACTGCACCGAGTCGCAGCGCGACATGACATGGCGAGACCCCCCCCCCCAACCACTCCGCTACCGACCCGCATCCATCCAATAGCCGACGGTAACGCTGACAAGTAGACCAGACCAGATTAGTAAATATAACTTATATTTATACTTTTATTTACATTTAAAATTAGATTAATTGGTACATCAATCGACCGTTAGAGTTTATGATCATCAAAAGAAAAAGGAATGCAGGACAATAGAACTTTATAATAAAAGCGGCCCATCAAGGATTTTCGTTTCGAGACATAAGTTATGCGATAACAGCGTTTTAATATTTTTTTTCTTAATAAATCACAAGCGTGGTAAATTCCAAAAATATATTTACTATTTTACATGTTTAAAAAAATACAGTTCATATAAATTGGTGTCGTGATTTGTAGTTAACCGCATCTGAGCTAAGATTGTACTCGAATGGGTTAGCCTTTTAAGGAATTCTCTATGATACTGGCCAGAGGGTGAATTGGGGTTTTTACAACCCACAATCCCTGCATATTTAAAAATCCTTATCGAACCTTTGAAGAGGGTGAGTGGCCCTTTGGAATGAACTATGTTGCAATTCATCCATCGTCAAATAAATAAACAAATATTACATTGATAATATTCCAGCGCAGACATTATCAAAAGTAGTGCTGATGATTTTTAAATTAATTATAATAAATATTATTATTTTTGTATCAATAAAGTTCAAGTACATCACAGATTATTAAAATTTATTCGATTTTTTTTAAAAACTTATGCTAATAATATTAACATCGGCAACGTATTGCCTTTATTTTTTTTGTTTATCAATTTTTTTGTCGAATATTAAGATTGTTTTTATATAAGCTCTACTTGAACAAGCACAAAATATCAAAAACATTTTTAGGCATAACAATACGTTCAGAAAAATTATATATAAAACAAAATTTATCGTGAATTGACTTCGCTTCAGCGCCCAATATATGGAAAATTCTACCCGTGGTATTTGGTGTAATTAATTTTAAAAGCCTTACGGAAATAAATTCGTTTAATGTTAATAATAAAAAAAACATGTTAATTTATTGTTTTATTAATATTTAGCCCTAGAAAAAATATGGTTAATTTTCGGAAATAATAGTATAATTAATAATAATAATAAATTATCAATTACTTTTTCATAAATTTTAATTAAAATTAATAATACCGTAAAAACGAAATACCTTACGTAATAATAATTTTATAAAATAATCTAACTTTAAAATCATTAAAAAAAACTATAATAATTCGCCCGTTAATAAGTATAAAATATAAATTACTTTTTAAAAAGAATAACATCATTTTCATATACACAGTTATTCTGACAAAAAATTCTATACCCTTCCCCAATCTGGGGTTCTCGCCTCGCCACTTCATATTTTTAAAATTCAAGTTTAAATTTACATATTACTCAGACAAATCGCCAACGCCCCGTGGTTCATACGGAATGCTGATATACCGAAAGATCATAAAATCCTACCTTTAACACTGTCCATACCATTTTTAATTTCCTTTCAAAATTTGAAAATATGAATCCTTGAATTTCCAACCTTTCCCAATACCCATCCTGTTTACCAACAAAAATATCGCAATTCTTGACCCCCAAAAGCAACGCTTAATGATTGATTAGTTAAAAAAAAAATGACGATTAAATCAATATCAGACCCCCATAATTCTTTACCCTAACACTTTTAATCTCACCAAATTCCTTTTCTATACATTTTCCTAAATAATAAAATAGAACTTTCGATTAAATCTTGGATAAAAATGTCAAGAGGATCCAAAGACAAAAAAAATAAGCAAATCATTGCCATGGAAATCATTGTTAGTTAGTTCAAGGAATGATCCTAAAAGCCGTGAGCTTTACAGATTTTAAATAATAAAATTATTCCGTAATTCTATCCTTAGACAAAACAGTAGAGAAAACCATGACCAAATCATTAAGAAATATAAATAATACTTATAAGTGTTACTTATTATCAGGGGCGGCTTGTCCATATACACTGCCGAGCTGCAGCAACCCCAAGCAAATTGAGGAAAATTTTTCATATATTAATATATATGAGACTATTGATTATATATTATGGTATATGAACATATAAATTCAATTTACAGTGTACTCTCGATTATCCGTGCATGGATTATCCGGTTTGCGGGGTTATCCAGCCTGAAAATATTTTGATTGATTTTTTCTATTATGATTATAAGTATCGTGACATCGAAATTACAGTGATCTTCAATATGCGCGTTGTTTGAACGAAATACGCATAGGGACACGCAGAAACGTCGCCCCGCCATTAATTCGATATTTATTTCTGTGAGCTCGGACTTCGTTTGTTCTAAAAAATCTAATGTTCACGAAATCTTCGGTCCCTTTCCAAATGTCTTTCGTAGTTTGTTTATTCAGTTGCTTTGCTTCCTAGCAGTAGACAGCAGAGAAGATAGCAGATTTTTTCATTACACACGTATGTTTGATTATTTTCAATTTCTTTCTGTGTAATATTATTTTTCTTGTTGTATATGTAATCTCAAAAATTCATATTTTGGCTCTACACATCTATACCGTTTAAAAATGGAGAAAGAACGATTAACAAAAAAACGTTTCAGGAAGAACGTCTCAGTTCAAATGCTGGAGCTGCTGACGAATTCTATGTCGTATTTCAAGAATATTTGCAAAGAGAAAATTTGCAATCTGATCAAATTTATAATGCAGATGAAACTGGCTTGTACTGGAAGTGCTTACCAACAAAAACGCTAGCTTCGATGAGAGAAAAGTCCGGTCCTGCCGGCATAAAGTCTGACATAAATCGTCTAAAGAAAGAATAACTGTTGTGTGTTGTGGAAATGCATCAGAAACTCATAAAATAAAATTTTTGATGATTGGAAAAGCAAAAAAAATCATTTAAGGGAACTGAAATAAAAAAATCTTCCCGGCGATTATTATAGTCAGAAACGGGCATTGATGGACAGGTAAATTTTCGAAGATTGGTTCAAAAAGAAATGGGTCCTAGAAGTGCGATTATTTTCGAATAATAAGGTATTGCCACAGAAAGCTGTTTTGTTATTAGATAATGCTCCTTCTCATCCGAATGAAAACATATTGTAGACAAACGATGGACTTATGATTACAATTTTTTTGCCCCCTAATGATACATCACTGATTCAACCCATTGACCGAGGTGTTATATCATCAATGAAACGTCTTTATCGTCAAAAACTTCTGAAAACTCATATGATTCTGATTATCCGTGTTTTTCAACTATCCGTGACCATCCTCCCCAGCATTAACCCGGATAATCGAGAGTGCACTGTATTGTTAATGCATCATTTATGAAAAAGTAACATTGAAAACAAAATGTAATTTTATTTGAGAACGGTGCTATTTAACCTCATAAGTCCTCAATACCTTGAACTCAAAGCAATTTTTAGGATTAATCAACTTTGCAATAGGCTCAATATAATGGGTATAAGCATTAAAAAAAATCATTTCTTGATTAAAATTTTATTTTTTTTCGTCATTTAGATATTATTTAAGGTGTAGTAATAAGTACTATCGTATTTTTTTCAATAAAATTAAAATTTGTTTTTTTAAACGTTTATTGATTTATTTTTACAAAAATCAATTACCATTACATCGTATAAACTACTGCCATATATTTTCCAAATCTAAAATTCTTTTCTTGAAATTTTCTTTAAAAGATGAGCCTCGAAGTGAACGACCCTGTAAGTAAATAAAGCCGTCATAAAATCTGAAATTGAAAAAAACCCAACTTTAACCATCCGCACGATGAAGAACAAAGCGCTATCTACTCGCCAGCGCTACCAGCGTTGTGTATTGGATGGATGCGGGGTGGCCGCGGGATGGGGGAGTTTCTTTTAAATCTTATGCAGCACCCCCAAATATTTTACCCACTGGTTATAATCCATTTAATTTAAACCAATTTTGCCACATTTTTATTCCTTGAAGTTTATTATAATTTTAAATGAACAATGATATATGACACAAAACGATATATTTTTTTTTACATTATATATTTATTGGTTTTACACGAGTTTTTGAAAATGTTCCCAAATTGGAACAATGGGGATATAATAGGGTTAAAATTAGACAAATATATATATAATAAAGATAAATTTTTGGTCAATTTTACATTTCTGGTTGAATGTAAATTATGCTTTAAAAAAACCACTGCTCACTCCCACAAGTTAAAGCTTGAAAAACTAGTGCTCTAGACGCTCATCGCGGTTATCAGCTATCGACTACTGCAATCTAAATACACATATGCGTCAATGGATATCGAAGTGATGATCAAAAACAAAATGTTCCAATATTGGAACACTTTGTTTGAACCGGTCAAAAGGGGTTAAATATTAATAGATTCTAACGATAATTTTATAATAGAATGTATACGGTGGTATCAATCGTTTTTCAAAGGTTGACCGCGGAAAAACGATCAATTATGGATTATATTTAACATAGTACTTGTTTGGCCAGGATCACAAAGCCAGCCAAGAGTAAAATATGTGTGTAAGAATAAATTGCATTCCACTTTCGCCGATCAAGTATCAAAAAGCTTCACGGGAGAACCCATAATTTGCTGAAATATGAAGCACATAAATAGAGGCTAATTGCCGGCCGCAATTTTCCTCGGCGCAATTGTTTTGCTTTGCAGAAAAGCATTAAAATGCAGCCTGCTGCACAGTGGATCGATAGCGAGTCCACTGTGCACCGTGCCCCGTGGCGGAACAACCACGCCTGCCCTCATATTAACGTCAAATAAATCGCTCACATTCGCGGCTCTCACCTCTGGGAGCAAACTTCTTCCGGCGCATCGGGCACGGCAAATATTGAACACTATTTTGCATTTAATAGCCGCCCAGACTGTACATGTAATGGGTATCGATAGTGAGCAGCCAGACAAAGAGGAACAAATAACCGGAGAAGAAACCGAAAAAATCTCCAGAGACGAGCGGCAAAATTGGACGATAGCGTCGATGACGTCGAACAGCGACGCCGCGTGATTCGAATAACAAAAGCGGCCGAATCCAATTATGCGATTGAATATTTCATCAAATTCCGACACACATTAAACGCTCGAAATGCATTATTGCATGGCGAATACCGTTTCGCATGTGCATTTTTTTGCGGCCACCGTGAAATGTCAATATTTTCACAATTAAAACAAACGCATGCGTTGGAATTTAATGCACATTCAATTATCGACGAGCTCGTATAATTTCGCAAACCGAGTTCTGCTTCCTAATGCCAATTTCCTTCATGGTATAAACGTTAAATTTAATGGCACAACTTAAAATAACTGCCAGTGATTCGATTACACACATACACACATATTCGTGGGTGTACGGTTCGAATTAACGCACTTACGCCCAAAATCTCGACGTTCGGGTTACGAGATTATCTATACATGAAATATGAATTTCCTTCGTAATGCAAACAGGAATCTTTCGCATAATTTCCCTCGTGGGTATTACAAGATAATTCCGAGAAATTTTCCGAATAAATATTTTTATTATTTAATATGAATATAAAATTTTGCACATTAATTACGCGGGCATGAATCATCGTTTGCACATACAATTAATAGTATAATAATGGAGATTTATAGTGCCACAAGGTAGCCATATTTAACACGTGCACCGGGGGGGTTAGTTTACACCTGTCCACGTTTGTCATAATAAAGAGATAAATAAAATTAATCACAGTGATTCACTATAAATTAAATATAATTTTGCAAGTGTCAAAAAATATGACGCGGGGTCGCGAACGGAAAGATATATAATATTCAACATGATTTGATGGTTGGAAAATATTATGAATATCTTATCTGTTATGGAACTCGGTCAGAAAGGATAAACCTCCATGTCGGCGAGTTCTTAGAATTTATTTATTATTATTTATTTTGAATAACCGACGACAAAGATTTCGTATCCATTCCGCGTAACGGCTGTAATGACATCGGAAATGGGTCAACGATGTCTGAAAAAAATTAAATATGTATGTATTATCGAGAGTTTGAAAAGCGAAATGATTTGAAATCGTATTCCAGATATATTTATTTAGTGATAAATTGTTTCGAGATACATGGTTGCATTTCCGGTTGTAAAATATCAGGCACAACAATGCGTTTTCGGTCTAGCACAAGTTTCTGCGTGATCTCGATCACATTCAGAAATGGGGTCACATATTTCTAAGCCGGAGGCTGTATCAGACAATTGCGTGAGGCTAAGCGCGTGGGCGATTAACAACCCGGCTTAAGGCTTAAGGCGGATCGCCACGACTTTTCGCCTGCTCCACACATATAACATATAGCCTGCCCCCGGCAAAGGGTTCGGCCGCTCTATCCCTTGAGATATTGTCCTCCTATAAACGACGGGTCGCTTGCAATATTGTGACCGCAAACTATGAGAGGGAGTGAGAGAGAGGTGGGAGGACGTGCCATATTAATACATAAAGACAAGTCGGCAAATTAAATAAAACGTATATTAATATATTATCCGATTGACGAAATTATATCATAATATGAAGGAAGAAACGGTATAGTATTATTATATAACATCAAAGTAAGCGATACTTCATGTTAAGCAATGTTGAATCACGTTCATAAATCTTCAGACGAAATTCGGGGACATACTTTACTAATAGAACAATGAAATTGAAATTCAACTAAAACCACTCCTCGACTCTTGAGCAATCGTCTTATGTATTTATATTATTTTTGAGGTAAAGTTACCGCGTGGATTTCCGACTCGAATCCAGCGTTCTTACAAAGACGTCCCTATTCTTGTTAATCATCTTTTCAGATTTTTTTTGTAGTGATGGAAATGCCCCTCTTTACTGGACGCTGAATCTCAAGATGGCATTTGGTCTTCTATAAAAAAACAGCCTTCAATGCAGCCAAGACCCTAAGATAATCGCTCGCCAGTATACTTTTAATGCTATTCTGTACCATTCTTTATTCGACCAATTGACCCATTGTATGGTGGACGTCCTCTCTATCTTCTACCAAAGAGACCGGCTGGTCAGACGCCTTTGTCTCCGAGAAGACTCAGATTATCTTTCTAATACAAGGACTTAAAGAATCTCAAAACTTTTACCATAATTACAAGCGTTTCAATTTTGATTCTGTTGAAAATCCAAGATAGCCAGTGTGTCCTTGTCCTTCTGCGTTTGTACCTGCTAAGGATCTTAGACCAATGCGGGTTCTTAGTGGCATGAAACCTTTGGTTACGAGTCTGCAGTTTTGATTTATTATTCTACCTTATTTTGGCGGTTAATGCTGTAACTCTAAACTAGCACTCATATTTATATTTTCAAGGAGCGTGTCCACTGCTAACGAACTTCCCTTTTTTTCTTTAACTACCAGATCCATTAAGAAACCTACCGTACTGATGATATTTAACCTCTCGGATACTATGTTGTGCTCCTCTAGCAAAAGAGGCACCGTGGGCTTCCAATTCAACTCTGAAATCTTTCGTATATCTCTTATTTCAATTCGTCTGAGAATTCTCTTATGTAGAGTAAGAGTGAAGAACATGGTTTCATATAAGCAACCAGAACACCTAACATAGATGGTCCTCGTCGATATTTAAATCTAGCCAGGGGCACTCAGGTCCATTCCACATTCTCTTTCAAGTACATCAGCTACCGTCATAATATATGCTATGATTTTTATAAATTGAATCAGCCGCCTAATTTATACTATTGATTCACCAATATTACTTAAAAAAAAGACGAATGCTGCTTACAATATAAAGTTAAACCTCATATAGCGACGAAATTGGAACCACGCTATAGAAACCTGCCCTATAGAAGACTAGGCACCAATACAAAATTTAGGGTTAGGTTTTTAAATTGTGTTATAGTTTGTTCGCGCGCTGTAATATTTTGTTGTCAACTAAAGGACATTGAGCTCTCTATCGCAAGACAAATATAGATAGGTTGATTGTACTCATCTTCTGAAAGGGCATACATAATAGACTTTTTCCATTGCTTTTCAAGTGGCTGATCAATTAAAAAAAATATCCCGAGTAATAAAAATTATCCAATTTTTAAGTATAAAAATCAAAAGAAATTCAAGACTTCAACATTATTTACGTCTACGGTTGTAATTAACAGTAAAATTGAATGCGTGATTCGTTCAACAATGAGATGCTACTAAAACATGCGAATACGATACGGGGTATGCAAAACACAAAACGTTATAATTACAAACCCGATTGCATTACAACTCAATTTCGCATTGTTACACGGGTTAATAATGAACAATTCCGAGAACCGACAAAAACATCGCAATCTTGGCATAGATTACGTGTCGACGACATCTGATATCAGAGGGATTACAGCCAGGTACAAAGCTATGCAAAAGCACGCGACGACACCGCAAACAGCGCTCTTAAAGATTAAAGAATAACAATAAAAAGCACACAGTTGCTCGCTACGCCAATTACACAATCGAGCCGAGGGGTTATTTCTCGATTTCAGGCAACGCGGGCGAATATAAAAGATTTAGCAACAGCACCCCCCGCGCCCGATCCTGATATATGCTTTCAATAATAATAATCTTGCGAGCGGTAAAGGTGTGCGAAAATGTTCATTAGGAACGTATTGCGAATCGGGGAAACGTTAAGCCGGGGGAAAGCCCCGTTTGAATGGCGTCACAATCGTAAATACGGGCGTTAACTAATACATTAGGCTCATTGACTCGGCGACGATTACTATGGAATAGTAAGGATATATTCGCGGGTGTAAAACCATTGTCGCAATTATCCTGTGGGCGATTCGCAAATTTACAGCCATTAAGGATTGTGGGATATTTAAAATTATTATCATAAATTAAAAGTCAATAACGCAGATTTGCAGAAAACAAATATTAACGCTGACTAAAATACAAATAGACCGATATCGTCCCCCCTTCATCAATCGTAACCAGTCACCTCAAAAGAGTGGACGATAAATTTGGTAGAACAGAAGAATGACTAGATTTAAAAAAAATACACTAATTTTATCCCCTGAGATAATATAATAGATTTTCAATGAAATGTTCTACTTCTTTGCAATTCCCTTGTTTTGGCTATATGGGATTGGACATCACTACCTTCTTCTTGGATTGGTGCCAGTCTCAAGTTCTATATATTAGGGGTACCGGACAAAAAGGATTCCCGGGGTACCGGACAAAAAGGACAGTATTCCAGTCGATTAAGTGTTAGGAAAAGAAAAGATTAAGAAGATTCCTTGTTTTCTATATTTATTAATAGTAGGAAAACAAACACATCAAAGTAATAAACATGTAAAATTGGATTCAAGAGATGGTAAAAAGAATTGCTTCGTAATCCACATATTGTATATGTGTGTAAGAGATCATCAAAAATGTTGGGCTTCGTCTTGAGAAATTCTCATCACATACGTAGCACCTTAGTCCTATACCAGGGGTCGGCAAAGTGCGGCTCTGGCACAAATATCCACGGGCAAGCAGACGGGGCCAAGAGTATGATCGGCTTAAAAAAGGGCTAAAATTATAATAAAGGTTTGCTAAATTAATAGATTTGGCTCCCAATTTTTTTTTTAATTGTTGTAATGCACATATTTGGCTCTTTGTCTAATAAGCTTTCCGACCCCTGGTCTATACGATGCTATACGATGCATTGGTTCGAGCTTGCTCGAATCAGGTTCCATTATATGGGCGCCTTATGACGCCTCGAATTCCAGAGAAGACACAGAAGAAATTTCTTAAATATCATTAAAAGAGATTGGATTCTACCCAAGTTTATACCCCAGCGCATAGATACAAAGCTGTCTGGGGTATGTAACCCACGAGAAAAGAAGGTCGATTTACTTGGCAAAGAACTTCTTCTAAGCTGTTGGTTGGCGCAGTACATGCGAGTTGCCCATATGAGCGCCTCCTCAAAATGCGAGGACAGGTACTCTCAGAAACTCTCCGGTAACCAGAACTATAACTCTGCTCAACCACTTGACCGGATATGTAGATACATTTGATGTCAAATATCGCCGTTTTGAGCCATGAGATTTTATAACTCTTTTTTTCTTTACTGTTATATATGGTTTTTTTTTTCACGTTACTATTATGTTTTTATGCGTGATTGGCGAGCTGAGTTATTCTGTAATGCTAATCACGCATTGTCAAGAAAAAAAAATATTACACAGAGGTACAATGCATACCTGAGATGCTGGTAGTCGTCGTTAGGGTTTGAAATAAAACCTAATTTCAAATACAATGATTGATATTGACTTAAATTTAAAAAAATACATATTATATGTTTTCGTAAAAGTGTGCTTTTCAGACACTCCTATTATTTTTCGTTCAATATTCAATGAAAATCCTAGGTCTAAAATTACAATGAAATAGCCTTGGCGTGACGCGTATGGATACGTAATCTATTCCATTTCCATCTCGACTGTCACAGATGTAAGTAAAAAGCGATGTCTGATAAGACGCAAACCGACACGGGGGGGAATGGAATATAGACGAATGCCAAAAAAAATATGATGATACGGAAGAGAGACAAACACGAAGGCCACTTTTTTTCATAATAAATACGACCCGCCAAAAAATGGGGAAGGGGGGGTAGGCCGAAAAGGCATTGTTCAAATTTATTCCCGTCCATTTCCTGGTGCAGCAATAACGAGTCCATTCTTTACATGGCGTACCGGATAATTTGCATAAACGGACTTGCGGTGTGGCCTATACTGCCCATTGACCACCGCTCGTTAGTCATACACCCGAAGCATTATGGGAAATCCGAAGGTGTAAGAGCTGCCCAAAAAAAAAATATGAATATCTAATGCAAAAAACATCGTGGGGGAAACGATACGACCAGCTGAAATGGAGATATGGATGAAAATTCACTGCAAGCGATTCTATAAAGAATCTAGATTAAATGGAACTAATGAAACAAAGACTGCGGCTCCGAATTCAGCTCAGACTTATAAAAAGGAACGAGCAAAAAAATTAAATGTGCAGAATTTCCGCGCCAAATTCCGTTTGCATTCAAGGTCCATTTTACCATCCAGTATTTTCAGCTCCACGTGCAATTATAAAGCCATATAAAATGCTTGGACGCTGATAAATTCAAACACGCAACTCGCCCACCGTGTACAAAATATTTATACCGTTTTTTTTAAAGCATATATGTAGAAATTAAATTTTATAACTTTAAAATTGTGAGCGTGATTAAACGAAATGTATAATATGAATACATGCATATTAAGATAATGCAATTTATAGTGCGGTACGTCGTCCGGCTTGACGTCATCAGTCACAACGCTTAGGCCTGTCGTGCGAGGGGATCGCACAGAGGGTCCGTACCGATTTTGGCGTATCGCGATAAAAATCTGAGGAAATAAAAATAGATTTTATTTGGTTTATCTCCTGTGCCGACGTACAATAACTGGCCAGCATCGAAATGACCGTCCAGCCGATATAAAAAACGTTCCACATGCGCTATGAAAATAAATTGAAAAAACGGCGGATAAGACCCGAACACACACGCAGGACTACTACGTGAGCCCGCACACCCATGAACCTGTACAATGTAGTTATTGTTTTACGAGGGGGTGGATGCTACCTGAAAGCTCCCACTCTTCGGCCCGTTCGGCCCGGCGGGAGTAGGAAAAAATAAAGAGAGGAAATATTGAAAAACGGGAGGAAACGGCCGATATTCACGTTCATTAAACGTGAATGGGTTAACAATAACAAACGTTGTAAAATAAAATAAAAATAAAAACAAACGTGCGGCCGCCGGACGGGCGCCGAAAATAAAAATCCACCCCCGTGAGCGGAGTTTTCACCTTGGCACATCGGCCGGGGTTGATTTCAATATGCGAAAGCGCACGCCAATCAATGCTAAAAAAAATATGTGTAAAAACGTCGGTTACTGTGACACACGTGGAATAAATAAACCCGGCGGAAATATAATTCATTTCAAATGAACAATTCAGCATCGACAAATACAGTCGTTCTTATTCAAATCATATGAGATTAAATTGATTAGATTAACATTAGATTGGTAAATTAAATAATTATAATAATTATTCCTTCTATTATTCTGTATATTTATTTATTTATTTTATTTTAAAGACAATGCGTGATTGGCATTACAGAATAACCCAGGTCGCCAATCACGCATAAAAACATAAATAGAATAGTCAGAAAAAAAAACAAAATACATAATTTAAGATATAAAATAACAACAAAATAAAAAAAAGTAAAAAATATTGAAATAAAGAAAATAATGTGTAAATAAAGATAAAAAGTACTATATGTTAAAAAGGGAAAAAAAACAAAAACTTATGAATTCGAGGCGTCATAAGGCGCCCATATAATGAAACCTGATTCGAGCAAGCTCCGAACCAATTCATCGTATAGCACTCGTATGACTATGGTGCTACGTATGTGATGAGATTTCTCAAGACGAAGCCCAACATTCTTGATGATCTCAAACACACGTCCGATACATACGATATATGATTGGTTCAACTGAAAGTTATTCTGAAAGTTTTTTAAAATGTACCAATTTTATGTAAAATAGGAAAATGTAAGCTAAATGAAAATTTTAAACTAAATGAAAATTCTTTGAATTAAAATAACCTTATAACGGCCATAAAATTAAAAATAATATACAACATGAAATATTTATGAAAAAAATAGGTGGAGCACAACTACACGGTTTTATCT
This sequence comes from Philopotamus ludificatus, assembly GCA_022495035.1. Classification (NCBI taxonomy): domain Eukaryota; kingdom Metazoa; phylum Arthropoda; class Insecta; order Trichoptera; family Philopotamidae; genus Philopotamus; species Philopotamus ludificatus. The sequence goes on along the minus strand of JAGXCT010032388.1, from coordinate 13,000 downwards.
GCTTTTTTTCATTTCTCATATTTATTTTGGTCATTTACAACTAACATGTAAGCAGTGGTGGCTCTTGTGTGAAATATTTAGGGGTGTTGCGGAATAATAAAAATTAAAAGGGTATATTTCGCTCAATTTTATTTAAAATATAATATTAAAATAAGGAGGTTAGGTAAAAATAATAAAATACGTGACAAGCACGTGGCCCAAAAACGCTATGATGCAGTATGCGCTACAGTGAGTCAGTCTCACTGCACCGAGTGGCAGCGCAACACGCGCTTAGCGGCCAGGACCCCCCGCCCCTCTCCCGCACTCCGCTACCAGCCCCACGCATTCATGTGGCAGCGCTGACGAGCAGGCAGCGCTCTTACTCTACATCACGCGGATGTATTATACATTCCCTACATATTTTTATTGATCCACTCTACAGCAGATATTAAAGATCAGAGATGATATGATATTTTTATATTCAGCAACGGATAGACAGGCAATATTCGAATTATTGTATATCAAAGATTTCATGAAATTAGCAATTTTCTTGTTTGCCATTGTTCAAATTGAACTACATCGCGTGGATAATAATCATAAATGTGTACAACAGATTTAATCAAACGACTATATCTGGCGAATTTCATCTGCGTGAAAATATAATGGATTAAGAGCCGCGCAATTTTCGCAGAACGTCTCCCAAAACGCACACATACACCACCATTGAGCCGAGAGGGCAACAACGCAAGGCCATAAAGTGGCGGACGGGATGGCCTTTTGTTTTGGCCTCGGATCGCCACCCCAGGGTTGTCACTTTCGAAAATCTTCAACCCGGCACAAGTCACAACCCTGGAGGACGACCCCAGTTGACAGCGATTGGGAAAAGCGTCTCACGTCACAGCCGCTTTATTCCAGTCTCGTATCTCGGGAATTTCCAACGTCCCTCGGGTCTAAAACACCTTCAATTTTTGTATACACCGATAATGCGATATTGAAATTCTTTTTAAAGTCGCCCAAAATTTGAAGTATACGACTCTGGATTGGTAAACATTATTATTATATATATATATATATAACGTAGCATGTCATTCATTTTTGTTTTTTTTGCACCATGCGACATTCGTTACGTGCAAGCAATCGATTCTGCAACAGCCATATTTAATTCGTTTCTAAGGTCTGTGTGCATTCAGACCCTGTGGAGTTGGCTGGCATGCTAACTAACCACTTATCAAAATTTAACGGCCGAACGTGTTATTTGTAAAAAAAAAATGGTGTACCCGCGATAAAGGGGGAGCGATACCGGTGATTAAACTCCCGAAACGGGACACGAAAACGGAATTATACAATATTTATTATAATTCGGGACAATATGAAATACTGGATTAACGCCACCGGAGGCGGTATCCCATAAAACAGGGTCTTCCACCGCTGCATTCGCGGGGATAGGAAAACTGCATAATGCAGTCGAGTCAACAAAAAAAAACAACGAGCATCGAATAATTCAAAACCGTTTTGCGGCAATCACGGGATTCTCAATTTGGGTTTATCCCGAGTTGGTCATTACTAGATGACTATCGGACAAAAATTGAACAAAACCGTGAGCAAACTTTGTTCCGAGACGTAAGATCTAGCAAGATGATAAGCGGCGACGCTGATTCCGCGTGCACTTCGTTAAACTTCGTTAATACGGACGCCGGTCCGACGATAATGACTGACTCCGATTGATGGATTCGATACCGGCAACAAAGAATATGGGGTGGATAATGCTGATTGACGTCAGCCGAAACTTTGGATCCACGGGCGGGTTCGATCAGATATGATACATAAATTGATGCTAATAGACGCGACGAAATGGGTTGTGAAGGAGTAAAATAAATTAAAACCAATCCGTGCTTGTTTTCCGGGCGGCAACGAAACGTTTACCGCGAACGATTCCGCGGGGAGATATTTTATCTGCCGATATATCGGCGGGATTTAACAACAAAATTTAATTATTAATATTATAATTCGAAAAACAGATTTATTTCTAACAATTTTACACCCCAATAAAATTTGATCCCACTGTATTTTTACGAAAAGGAAATTAAAAATAATATATGTACTTTTATCAACTGAAAGAGGGTAATAAGTCTTAAGCCTTAAAGGTATAAAATATATATTCCTTAAGATGTAAAAATCTAACTATGTCATTTTCAGTCATTTTTTTATGTCGCGTGGGACACGACGTCAATTAACGTCTGCGTCTACAGTAGTTCTTGGCGGGAAGTTTATGTACAAGTTAAAACTTTGATCGTTATTCTCAAATTTTTTTTTATAAATAATAATTGTTTAAATATGATGTATTATAATAATTGCATTTTTTAATGAATTGTATCCATTTTTAGTATCCCAGAGTATTCACATACATTTTAGTTCGCGAAAATGTTAGAGATAATACTTAATAAAACATGTCTGATATAAAATTAGTTTTTCTCTATATTTATTAATGCGTATTATTATTTATTTCTAATCAAAATATCAACGTCAGTCCAAACACATAACAGTATTGTTTTAAGCCAAAAATATCTTATTTTTAACTTTTAACACAAAAAAGCAAGACACTTCACAATATATTAACCCTTTCAGTGCGGGGCGCATGACGTACATGCGCAAACAAATCGTGTCCCAGGGTGTCACACGCATGCCATTCATACGAGAGATTCTTTCGAACTTCAACTTGTCGTTACATGTAAGTTAGAGGGAGTTAAGTGATGGTGTTTGTTTTAAAAATCAGCTAATATACACAGCTATCAATAAATATACAACATATCACAAGAAATTTATAGGAACCATGTAATATGTAAATATTAATAGTAACGATTCAAATCGCGCGTGGTGTTTCATTCAAATCTCCGCAGTAGTATCGGTGACGTATCTCGACTCAGGGGTTGTTAAGGGTGTTTCACGTACATTATGTTTAACATACACGTGTACGGATGTAATGGTATAGGAAAATTGCATTTTGCATTTTTGATTTTGATTCGCATTCCCATTTTTTTCTCACTTAATCTCTGTTTGACCAATTGATATTTTGTTCGATTTATTATTACGAAAATAAAGCGAATCGAGTTTATTTTTTTAGTTGCGATGGTAGAACATATCCTAATCAACATGTTTGCATAAATCTCTTATAGAAAAATGGTCTGGTATAGCGGTAAACGATGAATACAAATTTACCTCGTCAAAAAAATAATTTGGTCCAAAACGGCCCGCACTCAGATGCAGAATCGTGTTTAGACCCGCCGCATTGAAAGGGTTAAGCATCCCAATTATCTACAAATATCCAGATCTAGATCGACTACCAATCGCCAGAAAATTTGAATTGCATTCTTTATCAGCATAATTGTTTCGTATTTTAATCGATTTTAAAAAACATCCATTATAACACTATATTGAAATAAAAAGGCTAAAATAAGTTTAGGTATCTGTGGTATAAAATTAAACGCCTTTAAAGGCGTTTAAGGCATCTAAGGGACTTATATGGTCAGAACATTCATCTTATTTATCACTGTTCGTTAAATACTCGCTAAGTAATAACTAATACTACTATGAATTTGGGCCACACGGGTCAAACAAACGGATGTTAGAGAGCGCTCTCGGCTATAGCATGTGAGAAATATACTTGGCATGCTTAAAATATGATTGAGTAAATAAGATATGCGTAAAATCATTCAGTTACAGGATCGCTCACGCCCCTAAGCCATGAATTGGGGAAAATCAACATGAACAAAATCATAAAAACTGATACAGTAATACTCCTAATAGCGCGTGTTCCGATAACGCGAATTTAAAAAAAATATCGCGGCAGTCCCTCTTATAACGCGAGCGCATTCTATTCATGCATAGCTTGACCGTAAACTCTATGCCCGTTTGGTTGGGTGGACATTTCTCACCATTCACGCTTGATATCGACAATGCGCCACGGATATATATGTGTATGTCAGCGATCGCGTGAAATGCAACCGAATATTTCATTCATCTAAGATTCAATTTTTTTTTACATTGTTCTTAGTTATGGCAGATTTGTACTTTTTACGAAATACACGTAAACCCTGAATTGTGATTGTGCTTAATTATCGGGATAACGCATTGTTCCAATAACGCGGTCCCAACTTTCGCGTTATCGGGGGGTATTACTGTACTTCCAAGTGTATAAAATTGAAGATAAACATAAAATTGTATAACTTTTGATCGGACTTTCCACCGACGTCAATCGCTGAATATCCCATAATTTCTGCCCCACATCAAGAGTTCGTGGCGAAGAGGGTCGAGTGTTGGTAGGTCAGTGATATATGGTAGCTGCGGGGGCTACCCATAATCTGGTTGTTTCACCTTTCAATCCTCCCCGGCAGGATGAGGACCTGCGTCCCTTCACAAAAGAAGTGTTCGGAGCGCTCTGTCCGACATGTAATTTAGCGTTTGCGTGATGTTGCCGAGTTTCTTTACTGCTTTTTTGCGGTCAATTGCTCGTTGGACGCGTGCGTGTGTGTGTCGGATGGTTTTAGTAGTGGATCACTTAAAAGCCGTTCATTGGATTCTTTTGTGCGCGTGTTCACTTATGTAATGGCTTCGGGGGTTGCGGTTAAGTCGTGAGGAATTAAAAAGAGTGGGGGTTGGGTTCGTTAAGAGATCGCTTTATTGATACAACATAATGAAGTGGAACGGCTGTGCTTTCGACGTATATTTTTTTTTTCAATTCCATTGTGGATTTTCTTTGGGTTCAGGATATGATTGAATGGTCAAAGTGCTTACGATATTTTTTTCCACGCATCGATGAAAAATAATTGCGCCGATAAATGAAAATGGATCGTGACGAAATGAAAATTACGCAATTTCAATAAGCAATATCAATTTTTGATATCGAGGAACGTGATCGCCCATGTTTCATTTAGTTTGTCGGAGTGGAGGATTACTCGAGCGGCGTTTTCCAGCTGTTTCCCGGTTGCCGCGCCCTTCCCGATGTTATTGTCTTCGGCGTTGCGTGGGAGCGGAGAAAATGGCCAATTAAAAAATAAACACGTCCCTCGGGAAGAGTAAAACATCAGCGGCGGTGATGGCTCCGCGCCCGAGTAAAGCACACCTGTGACAGACAGCGCGACACGTGCTGCCGCTCTCAAATCCCCCGACGATAAAAAATACTTAAGGATACCGGGAGAGAGGATCTAATAACTTATGAGCCGAAAGGGGGATAGGGCCCGATGTGGGCCGCCATAAAATATATTTTCGCATGCGCCGTTTATTAGTTGGACGCGCAGGTGCGACCAGAGCGCGCTCGTGCGAAAGCGCTAATCTGCAATCGCACCGTGAAAATGCACTAAACAATAAAATGCAGCTGAACTGTAATCAATTATTCGCGGCAGCCGTGGATCAATTCGACTGAAAACTGCAAATCCATTATGCCATCGGCATTTGAAGCCAAGTCTATTCAGCATCACCTAATATTCTCATATATTTCGATAGTTTATCATATATAGTTTGTTCGGTTATTTAACGGAAAATTCTTTGAAATATTAAATAATATGAGAAAATCATGAAAATATAATCTCTTATGGCTGTACGTCGCAATCAGGGGCGTACGGTTGTGTTGATGTTGGATGTGCTGAATGTCGAAATAAAACTTTTAAAATTAAACGTTTTTGCGACATGATATTACTTAAAAAAATTATGTCGCAAAACGAAGAATAGAATTGTTGTATAAATAATAATAAAATTCTTTAAAAAAAACTGTATTTTTTTATATATTTTTCTTCCACATTCAGCACACCCAACATCAACACCACCGTACGCCACTGGTCTCAATATAGTGTCAAAAGAGAAACCGTTTGAATTAACGTGGGATCTTATATTTTTCTCTGTTCCACTTTTTCTATACCGCGAGCTTTAGAATAAGCACATGAAAATATTAGGGGGACCGAAAAGTAATTAAAATTTCACATAGCATTTTTCTAAAGTCAGTTTATTTGATGACGCGGTCTAGTAAATACATAAGTTTTCATCATTATATTCAAGCAAAAACTGAAAAAATTGTGGTACTAATTAGGCAGAGGGACGTCGAGGCCAACAATTGAAGGAAGAAGGCTAACGAAGCAACACAGATATCAGCGTTTGTTTAAAATATTTAAAAAAAAAAAATGGAAATAAGGACCTTAAGAACATAGTTTGAAAAGAAAAACTTTATAAATTAGATGATGTCCTGAAATCATCAGTGAGAGATATACATGTCAATCCATCGAAGAGTTATCGATCGAGATTGGCTGCCCATGGTCTACAGTCTAGGAAAATCCAAGACTTTTGGGAAAGGCTCAAAAAAAAGGAATTATCGGCAACAGCGCTTGACCAGGACAGAACCTTCTATACATCTATGTTATTCCGTTTAAAAGTTGATATATTGTAACTGGAGATGAAAGTGAGTGATATACAATGATCCTAGCAAGTACCATTTCCAACCCTTCAACCAGCCCTAACAATAAAGAAGGTCCTTTTTGCATATGATGGGATTGAACTGGAGAAATCATTAAAGCGAATATGTATTGTGAACAACTTGTACGATTGAAACAAGAACTATTAGAGAAACTGGAAGTTAAAAGAAGTGATACTATCTAGAAAGTTAAATGTCCTTCTTTGGGTCTGGTGGGATTTCTCTGTAGTAATACACTACGAGTTGATTAAACCTGGAGAATTCGTTACAGCGATTATGTATCAATCCCCCATATTCATCAGATCTCGCATTGTCTGATTACCACATATTCAAGTCAGTGGGACATTCATTACAGGAAAAAAGATTAAAAATGCTGATGAGGTGAAAATATTTATAGAAAAGATTTTTAATGAAAAACCAAAACAGTCATATAAAAAAGGAATTGAAAATATGTCTACAAGTTGACAAAAGATAATTCATAATGACATAGATTTTTTGTAAATTTGTCTATTTTCCGCAAGAAAACAAAAAATTTGATCACTAATTGTTCCCCCTAATATCTAAACTACTAGTGAAGGTCCAACACTATGTTCTCCAGCGGCTGTTTTTAATTAAAGCTTGAAGTTTAACTGAAGCTACCCATATAATCCACAAAATGTATACCTGAAATCTTTAAAAAAATCGAATGTTGGTGTTAAAGGATAAATCAAACTCGAGAAGACCCTTAAAACTAGATGGTGTCACTTTAATTTCATTAGTTGAATCGGATCTCTTTAAAAATTTCATTTTTAAAATACACTCGAGCCACAAAGCGTAAAATGTTTATGTAAAATAGATAAAAACAGACCAGTGCGTATATTTTGGCCCTGGGAGTGCTGAAAAAAATGTTATTGGTGTCTACCATGAAAAAAATTAGATAAAATATTAAGTTCCCCAAAATAAAATATACAAGCCAAAAAATAATATTAATTTTCCGAAAGTGAAATTTTCCAGCTACATCGCCGAGACAATAAAAGCGAGGGCTCAGTTTTAAAATCGCGTCACGTATTCGCTAGGGGTTTGATAAACATCGCTGAAATTAAAATTACTCAAGAAGTTAATTTCGTGCTGATTAAAATGCATAAGACGATTATGTTTTATACACTGAAAATATTCGCAAAATGCTTAATTTACAGAACGGCGGAGTAAATTAATAACAGAGTCAAACTTCGGTAACAATAATTATAATATTTTAAAATCGCGGTATTTACTGGAGCCGCTTTTCGCGGAAAACAACAGAAATTAATTTCATCGATAAACAATTTTTGAACAAATTTTCAAAAGAAAATCGAAAGCGAAACAAATTTTCCGACAACATAAAAACAAGACATAAAAAACGTGCAATATGGCAAAGCCGGGACCGATTGCAAAAACAAAACACTGAATGGAGTCTCGAATTAAAAGAAAATCTGTATAAAACGCGAAACCGACATGCCCCCGAAATGAGTTTCCAAACGCGTTTGGTCGAATGAATTGTGAAGGCGAATTTCGTTGTATAACAATTTTGACTTACGCAATAAACAACGTTTTAACTTATTTTCTTCCATAAATCATCCACTAATTAACTTCACTCTGCCCGGGAAAGGGGAAAAAATCACGAAATCATACCCGTCGGTTTCGTTGCCCTTTTGTAGGTTAATTAAATTTTAACACGGCACAAGTGGCCAAAACACCCCATAAAAGACGGCCACCGGCCAATGTTTGAAAAATAAAATGGCGACAAGTGTTCGAAAGATTAATTATGAAAGCAATAAAAAATATATTAACGATAAAACGAAATGTTTCCAAATTGGCAATGTCAAACGTGTCTCCGCCGAAAAGGTCATTGCTCACTATTTTGCGCGTTTTAAGTTTAATTTCCATTCCCAATGATAAAATCAAATCGAGCACACCGCAAATGAATTAACGAATTTTCTTTATTCGGAAAATGTCGCCGGAAAATTAAGTATACAATATCGCCTAAATAACAATAAATGGCCGACTCAAATATGCCCTAAGGTCGGTCAATTGTAATAATATTTCGCCGGCCTGAAAAGAACATGACATCGCAAGGATTGCCCGTAATAAAATAGGTTTTCTTTCAATATGTGTGCTAACTTATTTTACTGCTTAAAATAATCAAGGGCCCGTGCCTTCGGGCGGTGAACAATAAAAAGGACCCTTGCGTGATGGGAATATTAACGAGGGCGCATTTCATTTTATCTGCCCACGAACGGGGAGATATGAAAATGTAGATTCGCCGAGATGATACAGGACCGGAGGAGAAAAAAAATGAGAGTTCGGAAAATACAAAAATAGAGTAGGGCCTACTATGCGAGAAGGCTACGGAATTAAACGATGACGGAAATATAAATCTTTTATTGTAATAAGTTGGTCGACGGGGAGACATTTTTAATAGACATTTCAGGAACTCAATGACAATGACTGGAAACATAATTACGGTGGAAATCATGCACTGTTCTATTTATAAATTTTAATCCAGCGTTCATCATATTCCGATCTTTCTTTCTTAAAATTAAAATCTCTTGACACATTTTAGGGTTTTTTAAACCATTGTCATGAAATTCTGTAATAAAAGAGAAAAAAGATTGGTCCTCAATTGTGTCATATGTGAAACGCACGACCACGCCCTGGTAACTGAAATTACCCCTACGTATAGGGATGCATGCAAAAAAATTCTAAGCATAGCCCTAAATTATATTTTTGCTGACATTTAACATCGTTCAATTATTTTTACTTAAGAATAAAATGTCCTACACTGAGACTAAACATAATTAACGATTAAAAACATCAGGAGAAAGGGGTAGTTTTTTTTTTATTTGACTACGATGGATGGATAACGTAACAGAAAGATTCCAGAGATATAAAGATTCGATAAAGATTCAAAAGATGCAAGACGATGAGTCTCTCACACTAATATTTCTACCAGTGTCAAACCACGACACTGGCTAATTTTGATATTATTTTAGTTGGATTGATATTTGTAATATTTATTTAATAATTATTTCGGACAAATATTCGAGTACTAACTTAGCTCAGTCGCGGTTAACTTCCATTTTTGAAAAAATATTCATGTCCCTAACAAGCCATTACAATGATTAATATAGCACAGACCGACAACTAGGACTAGTACCATTAACTCTAAATAATAATTGCTAAGAAGAATGGGATTTTCGAGTTCATTGAAAAGTTTATAATAAAAAATTGCGGACAAAAGCGCTGCTGTAGATCAAGATACAAAACGGAGACTTTCGGCATTCGTTGTTTTATTTTTGGAGGTTCCTTTAAAAAACGCTAGATCGAAGTTCTAATATAGTACCAGTGTAATTGATAATAGTTTCAGTAAATCAGTAACTTTAAATCAAAACGTCAATTTATATGCAATCCACTATGTAAAAATACTGAAAATCGTAGACGTTCGAGCTTTTCAGTTCTATTTTATGCCGAATCTATTGCATAGTTATTTGATCGAAAAAATCGAGGGTGTAGGCGGTGACCCCGGCAGACAGGCACTGCAAAAGGATTTATTGGAAAAGATAAACTGCACAAGGGAAGATTATATCTCGCGAGCGTCCCCCGCGGCCCGTTTGGCACCGTTTCAGCAACGTGTTTCGCCGAAAACCCCATGAAGTACGTATCGATTCAGACGCTCTCCTCCCAGCGCCGACCTCCTGAAAAACATTCAACACTCTCCGATATTGAATAGAACGTCCGCAAAAAGTTAAACGGGGCCAAAATTCCATTCTGGCCGAACTCCAAAGTCCGGCAAGGTATCAATCACCATTCGATACCATCCGATGCACTGCATTATCTATAGTCAACAAAAAAACGCTTACGATTATAGCACGCTATCTCACGTACTCTCAATATAAAAGTAAAAGCATAGAGACCATAGAACAACGCACACCTGTTTATTTTGTAAAGTATTTCTTCGCGTAAATGCGACTCACTTTTCTTCTATCCACTTACATCACTCTCCCTTTATTTCGTTGTTATTGCACTCAAAAGTTCGTTCCTTATTCTTTTATTACATAAAAAATAGAAAAACAAAACACTCATCGTTCTATTTACACGGTATATTTTTAACGCTATTTTATAGTATAGTTTATTATATAGTTACTAGTACTATTATATAGTTTATTCAATATGATTTTCAAAAACAATTTAATATTATTTATATAATTTCATGTTTTAACATTCATGACAATTTTACGATCCAGACTTTTTGTATTTGTCTAAAAAAGTATAAATATTTTAAATAATTTTTGAAATTTGTCTGCAATCGCGAAAAAAAACAACTATATTCAATACTGTTATCACGGGCGCGATGCTTTTCTCGACCGCAACCGGTACAATGTGCCGAGTGCGAGTGAAGCCGTACGATTGACACGTGCGGCGAGAACTCGGCAGTCGATAGTGTCATTTCCCGTAATATAAATGAGTTTAAAATTCCAAAATATCGATAAATTATGAAACATAAAATGAAAAAACTATTTTTATTCCTAAAATAATCCATTTTTAAAAAAAGGTCAAGATATTGATGAAGAATTCATCTATAGGTTTTAAGGGAAAAATTATAATAATTCTTAGGGCGGGTATGTTTATTCTAATTTAGTATTATAATACCATACATCAGAATACGAACAAATTGTTCTCGAATTACACGAAAAGGGTAATTAACAATACTTATCTAAAATGAGACAAACGCCTCCACTTAGGGACAAAGAATAAAAGGGGTGGGGTGTTAATTAGAATTCGGCACGCGTCTTACGCCATACTTAAATTATTTTTTGGCATGAAAACATAATTGAATTTCATGCCGAAATTTCGCCAAAGATAAAAACCGAATTTTGAACAAACAAAATATACAAAGGAATGAGACGGCGGATCGAAACGCCCCTTCCTCCCACTTCCGATTAATGATTTTAACCTGCACGGTAAATAAATTTCGATACTACAGGTGAAGTCCTCGTTAATGCTGTACGTACGTACCTCGCCATCGATATCTGAGAGTGATGGTTTCATAATGTCGCCGACGAGCGAAGGAAATCGAATTAGGGGAAGGAAAAACTGCCGCTTCTACTCCTTGGGTTACCCGGTGACGGTAAGTTTGTTTGTGCAATCCCCTCATCTCCACATCTCTCAGCCCCCATCCCACCAGGCGGCCGGGAGACAGAGGGAAACCTTGGCAGCTAATGGATACGGTATCGTATGTGTGTAATATTACACACAGGTACGAAGATGGCGCGTCTTTTAAAAGCAGCATTAAACGACAGCTATATAATGAATGACGATGCCCGTGTGCGCACTTTAGGCGTAAAAAACGCGGATCGATATTAGAAAATTAGCCCATAAATATTGCCAAATCCAGTTAATACGCGTTTTCATAATGAATAGTCTCTGGAACAATGAAACTTTCCCTCTCGCTCTGCCTCGGGTTGATAAAGCATCACAGGTGGATCCCGAGGGAGCGCAGCAAAGAATGGAAAGGTGGACACGGGGTGGGTGGGTCCTATAAGGCGATATAATAGAAGCAACCGGAGCGGATGGGGCAGAAACGGAGAAAGAAAACAGGGTTGGTAATACAATCAAAGGCTTTGTCTCGAAGCTTTCACCTCGCAGGGCCTGCCGGTGTTGTCGTTTGGGATTTGGCGTCGTCAACCACTCTTTTAAAGCGGCAAGATTTTTTAAGAGCAAAATCGAATTCGTTATCGTTGCAAAAACATCTCGCACGCACCAGCCCGGACCAGAGGGGGCAAAAAGGACGAATATGACAAACCGAAAAAATACCGAAAGTCCGAAACGGTATTTTTTTTACTTTAAATATATCAAGATCTCGGTAATTATCTGACTTATACGCTGCTGACAATGTATTTTAAAATATCTCGCCGCCGTAAAGGGTTAACGTGTCAGAGATTTGAGTCACGCGACAAGATCGATCGACACGAATCGACTATTCCAACATGAAGTCGAGTTGTTTTCGCTGCGTCGATCTTTTCATTCGACTAGCCGACGTCGACTTTCTATATTTTAAATAATTAATTATTAGAAATACAGCAAATAAGTATAATTATAAAATCAATTAAAAAAAATTATAGATTTTAAATCAGCTGGGCATATTCCATACATAACCGAGAGCGCTCTCCGACTTATTTATATAATATAATTTCATTCCATAATTTTTACTAAAATTAGTATTATTGGATTGTCACAAAAAAAATATTATATTTTATTTATATATTGAATACATCTGAATACTAATCTACTACTTACAATTTAATTACAATTTTAAATGGGGAAAAATATATTTTATTTAATATTATTATAAGCAAACTCGCAATAACCAAGGGTAAAATACAAGCAATTTTCTCTTTTAGAGGTTCGGTAATTAACTAATAAATATTTAATCATTAATAATTAATTTATTTAACCTAGCCGTTTCGATGGCTACCCCAAGTTTTTTTCTAAGGAATAAATATTATAAATAATCATTGTCCTTTATTGTCTGCAATAGCAAAAAAAATA
>JAGXCT010032387.1:0-19858 GCA_022495035.1 Philopotamus ludificatus | reverse complement strand
GCGTGATTGGCGACCTGGGTTATTCTGTAATGCCAATCACGCATTGTCTGTAAAAAATAAATAAATAATTTTAAAAAAATCTGATTGACGTCATTCAAAAGACGCAGGTCTGTGGAGTCGTTGAAAAACTAAACGCGACTCCAACTCTTATCTTGATCTACAATCTGGAGTTCCTAGAATTCTTTCGCAGCATTTCTTTCGTACACAGCCTTTGTTATAGAATAAAGCCTCAAAAATTGTAATTTATGGATGAGAATTGAACTAGACGTCCTGATAACTTGTTTCTTGCACAGAAGAGGGCGCGCCGCTTCAAGAACGTGATCCTGTGCGATCTCCACTTTGCTGACGTGGCCCTGATGGAGTGCAGCGACTTCATGCAGCAGTTGCGTAGCTTCAAGCCGCAGTCCCTCGGATGTGCCGTTGCCCGTCGCAAGAGCAGCACGACGCTCATCTTCCCACTGCCACCTCAAGCATGCTCAGGTAACCATCAATACACATCTAATAACAATTTATTACGAAATTCAAAACCATCGCTAAACCTCGCATTTAAGAAAAAAAGCAACGACGTTCACCCCGCGCCCAAAAATCCCGGAACCAATTACGAGACTTTAGCCGGACGACGCTCGTATCTTACGCATCTCGATCCGTATGCGAAATACGTGTCAGCTTTTTTTTTTGGTCTGCGAAAAAATTGAAGAAGGTTTCCCTGGTAGACGGTCTCTGATTTATATCCCCTCTTAGTAAACGTATCCGTGCCGGATTTTCCCCTGGGGATGGAAAATGAAAGGGAAACGTGAGCGTTGGGTAAGGTAAACGCTAAACGTATTGACGATCGTCATTTTTCATACTCGCGCCTTGGATACGTAAATCTATTTGCCGGTGAAATAATTTATTATTTGGTCGTTTTGACCAGATGAGAGTAATGGATCGTATAATACGTCTGAAAATATGTTAATCAGGAGGAGACAACTGATGAAGAGATTAATAAACCGACGATAGGATCTCTGCCCGTTCACTCTAAGTTGGAACGCCAAGCTTTAAGTTTATACTTGTTTGGTGTTCAACCTACAGTGAGTGGTTTGGGATCAGACCATCATCATCAAGACATCTATGTATTTATATCAATTAAATCGAATTATTTAAAATTAAGTGTGAATAAAAATTATAAATATAAAGAGAAGTGAGTCACACTTCGTTTTATATTGATATTTTTTTAAGCAAAGATTTATAAATACGAGAAAACGAAATAAATACGAAAAAATACAAAATATTTTTCGATATAAACTAATAAAAAATTCTAAAATACAAACTTTTAACGTACATTCAGTACTGAGGAGTGAAATTATCACACCAGAAAAATATCTGTTTTCCTAATATTCTAGCTATGTTATCAATGACAGATTCTTTTATATACTACTTTCATCCCTCGATCAACGGGTTTTTTGTGCGAAAACCAAGGAGCAATGCAATTTTTACCAAAATTTAAAGGAACACGTAAAGAAAATTTATATACACCTGGTCAGGTGTTTGATGCCGACAAAACTCGATTATAGTGAAAGAAAATCCCTCGCAGGACTTATTTAACAATTAAAAAAAAAAACCTGGTGGCTTCAAGACGGCAAGAGATCGAATGACAATATTTTTATACAGTGATACATTTAATGTTCGAATTATGAAACCATTGCTGATCAACCAAGCTCTCAAGCCCAAGTCATTGAAAAGTATAAACATGAACTATATTCCTGTACATTGTAGGCTGGGGAAAAAAAGCTTAAATTAATCTCGGCCATTAATATTAATAATAAAGAAGGTCCTTGTTTATGCGTGATGAGATCTTTCAGGAATTATACACTATAAATTGCTTGAACTCGCTGCGAATGAAACAAGAGCTCATAAAAAAAGATCTGTTTTGATCATTAACAAAAAAATGATCCTTCAACACGATAACGCGTGGATTGTAACTTTTAACTCATTCACTATATCCGCCGTCTGATTACCACCTTTTTAGATCGTTAGATTTAGATTAAGAGGTAAAAATGTAATAATGGAATGGTTTTTCATTGAAAAATCGAATGACAACTGCTTTTACTCTGGTAATACGTGTTAGAAAATGATTTTGTTAAATAGTATTTACGATTAGTTTTAATAAATAAATGTTTTTCATGAGCAAAAAAAATGTTGATTACTTTTCGGTCCCCCTCATACATGAATTGATTACTTATACTGAGTTTTGATCCGATTATGATTTTATAATCAGTCGCTGCTAAAACAGATTGTTGGTTTTTATATATCCCATTCCGGATCTGTGGAACAGATTACTGTCATCTTCATAAAATATGTCATTTGTGCTAGAAAATGGATTTCAAGTATTGATTTGTGAAACTCAGATTAAACTCTTCTATTGATAAATGATAAATCTTAAATTACAAAATATAAGAACCACATATAAACAAATTAAATTTGCTTTTATCAGAGAATATGACTTTTTGGGAGTCGATTTTAGTCCAGGTTTCGTAAATTTTCGTCCAATCTAATCTGAATTTCATTATTTTCTTCATTAGGAATGGTTGTTCAGCTGAACTTTGGATGGTGTATAACCCATCTTCTGCTCCATCGTCTGTTATAAATTCAGCTTACCATGTTTTACTTTACTCTACTACCTTTCAGGCAACCATTATAGCCTGAATCTGCGATTTCTGCTCACCGTATCATTTAAGCAACCAACTGCTCTTCCAAATTCTCTACTAGATATCCCTGTGGTTACTGATAACGCTAAAATCTGACATTTCCACTCTTTCTACTGTGTAAAGTTTAGCATATTTTTTTATTAATTTTTCACTTTAAAAAAATCAATGACGGTTTGAGTAGGCAAGGACGAAGCACTCTTATATAAATCCTAAAATGTTTTCTTGGAAATAATGGTTACTTGTTTGATTTAACCCATCTACTGGAAATGGCAAAAAGAAATTACAGTATTGTGATCTACTGAAGCTACATATTTTTCAAATTCTGATTATTTGACAGCAAAAAAAATGTTTGACGATATTAAAGAACGTTGTTCGGTCAACATTGAAGAGATAAAGATATATATATAATTACCGATGCATTTCAGAAATGCTTTGATGATTAAAAATAGTATAGCATGTGTATGAATGATGTGGTTATTAATTTTGTCAAATAAATTATACGGAAAATTCTGTAGATTTAATATAAACCACATTAAAAATGTATTTATTCAGTTTGTAATATAAATTTAATTTATATGTTTTATTTAAAGCATATTTTATTATTATGCAATGCATGAAATACATTTGTGTGACATTGTTTCGTATATGAATATTTTGACCAGTACATATTTTATCGTCTAAATGAATTATTTATTTAATTAAAATACAATATAGAAATAAAATAGAGAGATAAAATCCATCAAAAACGCACACATATATTTTTTATACGCATAAAGTGCTTTGAATATTAGATTAAAAATTCAGATATCACAATTTGGCCCAGTCTAATGCTTC
The DNA here is from genome assembly GCA_022495035.1 of Philopotamus ludificatus. Taxonomy (NCBI): domain Eukaryota; kingdom Metazoa; phylum Arthropoda; class Insecta; order Trichoptera; family Philopotamidae; genus Philopotamus; species Philopotamus ludificatus. The sequence continues at coordinate 16,337 of JAGXCT010032387.1, read as the reverse complement.
ATTCGACTAATCCTAATCTCGATCTGCCTTTGGGCTTTGCCCTTTGCGACGGATCGTATTATATATTTTTTTTACCCACACGGATTTAAATAATAAACCACATTTTCTATATCCATTTAGTCTGGTGAACCTTTCGATATTACTACTTCGGTATAACTCACTCGTGCATAAAATGTATTAAAATAGAGAGAATCTAATTTAGTATGAAATACGCCCGCTCGTGCATGTTCTAGTAATAAAATTGTACAAACGCTGCAGGCCCTCACATGCAAAGATGCGAGGGAATAATATATTTTAAGAAAAATAAAATTAAGCCCGTCTCTTATATTTCATGAATTTAAATGAAAAAAATCACTGCGCGCAATATTTACTTAAAATAGATTTAAAATATCATATTTATTAGGTTGAGTCATAAATAACTTCTGATTCAGGTAGACAGTTTTATTGTTTCCCGGACAAGAGGGTTTTTTTTTACTAGATAAATAAGTAGCATTTTAAATGCAATATTGTAACAAAATCCACGTCAAACGACAAGGGAGTTGGCAGAGAGATACGTCACAATCTACAGTTTATCGACACCTTTAAAATTTAGGGGAAGGCATTAAGTTAGGCATATGGGTACTACATAATCTCAGTGACCGAAATACGTCAAACCAAATGTTTATTGCCACAAGTCTCCTCTCACGACATCGCGATAACCAATGAAATTATTGTCCGCATTAGTCAATGGTTGAATAAGGATCAACCGGACCCTAAACTCAATATTCATGGCAAGAAAATTTTATTATGTGTATGGTGAGATCGTCGAGGAATAATCCATCACGAGCTGATAAAGCACAACGAAACGATTAATGCCGAAAGATACGTTCAGCAGCTGAGGAGAGTTCATGAAAAACTACTGGAAAAGCGTCCTGCACTCGTCAATCGAAAGACGGCATCCTGTTACACAATAACGCCAGACCGCACACGGCAAAAGCAACTCAATAAAAAAATCTGGAGCTCAACTGATCTGTTTTGAAACATCCACCATACTCCCCAGATATTGCCCCTACGGACTATCACCTTTTCTGTACCTTACAGAATTTTTTGAATGGAAAATTTTTCATTAACGATGAGCAAGTCTGTTAGGCTCTCGATACTATCTTTCAGTCCAAGTCCACCAAATCTTATGAGGAGGAGATCGATAAGTTGCCAATAACATGGGAGAAGGTTATATTTAACAGTGGTGAATACATAATAGATTAACTCTTTATGATCCGGTAACACAGCATATATGTGTTTTTAGACCATCCGAACCTAATATTAGGGGTACTCATAAGTAATGTCGTTTTTTTCGATGCGCCATCTTTAAAATAGTCTCCTTCAGTCTGTTATGCAGTGAGGACGTGTTATAAGTGTTTCTTGTGTAGCGGCTACCTGCTCGTGGCATTTGGATAAAAAAAAAAGGTTTCTTAATCCCTCTGACGACAATGGGAGAGACGTGTCCGTCGTAACAACATCTGCCTAGCTGTATACTTTTTCAAATATCATTTGAAAAGAAAGCGACAGAGGCTACGAAGGGTATTTGGGAGATTTACGGTGACATATTGAATGTCAGGAAATTCTAACGATGGTTCAGAAAATTTAAATCTGGTGATTTGTGTTTGGAAAACGAGCTTCGAAGTGGACGACTCGTCCAGGCGGATGAAGCAGCCGTGAATTCTGCAATCGAAGATGACACGATGCTGACCATTGAAAAATTATCGGAAAAGGTCGGTACATCCTGGTCCAGTGTTCAGAGATCCTAAACAAATTAGGAAAGATTCAAAAAGAAGGTGTATGGGTCCTATAGGCATTCACGCACGACCTCATGTTGCGAAATTGACGTGTAAAAAAATTCAGGATCTTAGATGGGTCAACCTGTTGCATCCTCCATACTCGCAGGATCTCTCACAATCTGATTTTTACTTATTTCGTTCCATGAAACATTAGGAGATCAAAATTTAAATTCATTAGATAGGGAGAATACAGACCTTTCAGACTATTTTAAGTCAAAACCCGTAGATTTTTACAAGAATGGCATGGATGATTTGAAAGAATGGTAGCGGAAGGTTATAGATAATATGGGGAATTATTTTGTATAAGAAAAGTTAAATAAAGTATAAGAAAATTTGTTTTAAATTTCATTGGAAAAAAAGACATTACTCATGGCTACAAAAAATACAAAAAAAATATATTTATAAAGATGTAAACTGACATCTTAATTATTGAAAAATAAATTCAAAAAAGTATGTCCATGGTTTGAAGCTGAAAAAAATAATATATTTCTTATTTTTTCACACAATCTCATACATATGGCGACATAAATATTATTTTAAATCTGTCTCACTTACTCTTACACGATTTGTCTTCCCTCTCATCTAACGAAAGATCAGGTAAAGAAATTTGGCGATACTTTCATCACAAATCATCCAAACAAGTTAGTAAACAGTGGCAGATGGGTCGGAACCTTTTTTTATATACATCTGTACAATAAATACTGATCTAATAATTAATAAAGCAATAGTAAACCATAAAGAAGCTACGATCCAATTTCCAAGCTAATCGATTGAAGGGTTTGTGTGCTATTTTTAATATACAAAACCTATAATTTTTACCGTTATTTTGCATAAATGAGAGGACCATTTAATATAATTCTATATATTTTTTAAAGTAAAATAAGAGTATGATAAGAAATCGGAAGTTATTGATGACTCAACCTAATATATGGTGCGTTTTTTATTATTATAGTATAGCGAGTTTTTCTGAAAACTCCACTCGACTTTGCTTTAAAGCTCGTTTCACTCGCTGTAATGGATCTCTTCTTCCGACACAAGCTTCCGACATAAATGTTAATGATTGTTATTTTTTTCACCGCATTTTTACACACTTTCACCAGTGGTTTAACATTTTTCTGCCATTCACAGATTGTAAAAAAACTACATGCAGTTGTTATTTGTTTCTTTATACAGTTTTCCAGACTCTCAGCTGAGCATTGAGAGTGTTTCTTTGTTTAATGTCCATGTTTGCTTCGGCTTTATCTACCTCTAACTAAAATACACATGTTCGTATTTATAAAATGGAAAAATAAATATTTGTATATTATCATTTTACGTTTTCAGTGGTGTTGCAAATATTATAATATGGCCAAGGAAAATAAATATGACTGAATATAATATGTGTTTGCGTACAACCTTTTCCATTATTTAAAGCAGACAATGTTGACAGCAATTTAATTTTGTGTTGCACAGCCATGGCTGTATAATATATTTTATGATTATTTGACTCTGAATACGTCTGTTTGATTCAATAAGTTGAGTGTGTGTATGTGAATGATAACGATTTAATTTAAAGTTTATTGTGTTCGTTTGCTGTAGAATAAAAGGATGAAATTTCATGATACCAATGTATTTATATTAAAAAAAAATTTACTACTTTAAATAAACACACGTGTTTATAGGGGGAAATTGAAAACTAATCTTTTTATTTATGCAATTATAATTTGAAACAGGATTACTGTAATATAACATTATGTAAAACAGCGAGTCTCTATAAATAATTTAATTTTAATTTTTTTTTTAGAACAAAAATATTAACTGATATATTATATTAATATTTCAATAAATTTTTCCTGAAATATTTTAACAAGGTTTTATTAATTCATGATAAATTTCTATATTGAGTGACGCAATATTTTTTTTTGGGTTTTGGGTTAATAATGATAACGAAAGGTTAAGAAAAATCGTTAGTAGAGTTTTCTTTTCAGAATAATACATAAGATCAACTCTTCCTTCTCAATATTATTTTTCTTTTATAATGAATCATTTGTGAATTAAAAATGTCAGCATAACTTGTTGCTGGAAAGCTATTGATAAACTTTTGTTCGGAAAATCCAATCGAATCGAAATATGTGTCAAAGAAAGTTGTTGTTATCTTTTTCAGATCGTTTTCAGACCGTTTCAAATTTTCCCACCAACTAAATTAAAGGTTAGAGCTAAATATATGGTAGTTTAAATATATCAATTTTTTTTTAATTCGTTTCAGTTCGTTTCTAAAAATATACTTTAAGCCAGAGGTTCCCAATCTTTTTCGGTTTACGGCTCCCTTAAAACATCAGATTTTTCCGTGGCTCCCTTAATACATGAGATTTTTTTCAAAATTGTTGAATTTCTTAAGAAAAACGAGCGCAAAAAGATAACCCAAAAATTTTGACAAAAAAAATTTGCCGAATTGTTTAATTGAATATTTCGCGGCGCCCTTATAAGGGCACCGCGGCTCCCTGGGGAGCCGCGGCTCACACTTTGGGAAACCCTGCTTTAAGCCAATAATTTATACTGTAAAATATAAAAAATATGCGTCTGTCTGTTTATCATTCATATTTATTTCAAAATTGAAATAATAATTCTTGTTTTATTATATTTTATTCAGATTTCTTATGTTATATTGAATAGTCTAGCTCTGGGAATCGATTAATCAAACATTATCCTAATCATCGATATAATCAATAGATTAACTGTGTTTGCTCAAAAAATATTTTATTCTTTCCTAAATTGCATAAAAATGGGTGTTTAATCTTGCACCTCTGAAGAGGACAATTCTACCTAATTACTTAAGGTCATATGAGGATTAATATGTACTAACTCTAATAATTAAACTTATTTTGATTGTCTCTATTTGTCTAAATTGCAACCCTGTTGACTTGAATTTTCAATCACAATAAATAAGATGCGAGATAAGATCGCTCAAAATTACAAGACAAACGCTACTCTGTATTAAATTTAAAACCATTTTATTTACCAGACATCCGATACGTGATGACGCCGTTTCTGCCAAATATCAACAAAAAAATATTAGGTGTAGTAAAAAGTCCTGTCGTATTTTTTCAATAAAATTCAAATAATTATTTTTAAACATTTATTGATTTATTTTTACATTACCATTCCATTATAAAACTTTCTGTCATCTATTTTCCAAATCTAAAATACCTTTCATGAAAAATTCTGCTGACATGGAATTAAAAAAAATCAGAAATGGCTGATTTCACTTCACTTTCTGTTTGGAATGGATTTATTTTTAAAAAAGTGTTCCATAGAACGAAACAAATGGTAGTCTGAAGGGGCTAAGTCTGGCGAGTAAGCAGGATGCAGTAAAGCCATCAAACCCAAGTCATCCATTTTTTTCTGGGACTAATCTGCGACATGAAGTCACGCATTATTGTGGAGGAGGAAGATTTTCTCCCTAAATTCCGTCTATTTGAATCTTTCCCATTTTTCAGGTTATATTTGACAGTTCTTTGACGGTTAACGTTAGGTTTTTTTCCAATTTCAGATTTTATGGCGGCTTTATTTACTGTACAGGATCGTCCACTTCGAGGCTCATCTTCTAGGTCAAAATTTTCAGATTTGAATTTTCTGTACCAGCGTTGACATTTTCTGACATCTAATACGTTTCCATAAATGTGAGAAACTGGGAGAGTATGCAGTTTCGCAAATGGTCTTCTGAAGGAACAAATTCGTCCATTGCGACTGGGTCGAGTAAAACATTTTTTTAGTATTAAACACAGACGGAGACGTGTCTCGATAAGCACACAATAAAATAACACGTCTTGCTCGTCAAAGGATTAAAAACAACTGATTCTAAAACTACCCTTTGCAAATACGACATGACTTATTACTATACTTAATATAGGCAGTACTTTTCAACTTACTACTGCAAACTGAAACACAACCGACTTTGAATAGAGATGGATTTATCATGATTAATGATAATTGTTATTATGTGCTAAGATAAGTTTTAATTATATGTATTTATCACACTGTGAGTAATTGCTAGAATTGGGGCATAAAGCGTCTTGGGTGCAGTTGCACCACTTTATTTCAAATTCATGCGGATTGCATTACTCACTGCGTCGGCTTAATGCATTTTCCTGGTAACGAGCTAATCCCATTATGCTGAAAGCCGACGTACGTAGCGCAATTCATTTATCTCGGGTTTTTATGCAAATAATTTGCTTAAACGACTCAATTCTTAATTGCAGACGAGTTCTGCGAGGAGTTCCCGCACAGCCTGATACCAACACCCGGTTACTGGATAGAATGCTCGAGGCAGAAGATAACCACTGACACGATATGGGACGAGAGTGAATCGGAACACGAATCTGGACGGGAATCGGATCTCCCGAGAAGAGACAGAGGTAACAAATGTGATTATTTAGTGTTTTGATCGTTTTGATAATTTATTTTATTTATTAGGTCGAAGAAGAGATAGCGCATTGTGCGAGGAGGATACGGAGGACGAGAGTCCACCGCGGCAAAAGACGACGATCGAGCAACAGTGGGAGCAGAACAACGGCTTCGAGCTCACTTCAGTGGAACAAGAGACCTACGAGCGCTATTTTTACGGCACCGAGCACTGGAATTACTTCACGAACGACGAAGACTTGGGACCTGTCATACTGAGCATAAAGCAAGAGACCCTCAACTCGAGAGACCAGTTTAGGTAAGTTTTTGCGTTATAAATTTCGTCGAATCGATCATTCACTAGTCCGGACGAAGGTCTGGGTATAATACGCCATCGTGATGAATAGAAGGGTCTGACATGGAAGACTGACGTTTCAGGATTCGATTTCGCCTCTGACACGTATCATTATCCTTTTGTTTGATATTCAATTATATTTAACCGTATACCGGAAGCGGGGGAGAACTGTTGCTCCGTGGATGAACCGCTCCTAATGTAAATTGACATTGCAAATAACGTATAATCGCTATTCTCTGCCACAGGATATCGAAGATATTCAATATGAGACAGTATTAAATTACGTCATTCATACATTTTCACGGACGGATAAAAAAATATTTCAAAATAATTTTCAGAACGCTCACAATTATCTGAAATAAAATATATAATACATATAAAAACCTGTTGACAAGCCAACATAATACTATGATACATGAAAAGCGTAATATAATTTCAGAAACATCTTATTAAATTAGATAGTCTTTTGTTATGATGTCACACACGGTTGTATCGCAAGGAAAATCATATGAAAACGCTCGGTCACGATAAAATATGGAATTGTGAAATATTAAAATTTTCTTAGATCCACGAACGCTCTGTGTATTCCCGTCTAATGTCACGTGTTTTTTATAGAAATATAAATCATTTTATATCAAACGTTAGAGCAACAATAAGGTTTGATTTGCGAGCCCGGTTGACCTTTTGCTGGAATCGATTTCGGTCGTAAATATTTACACATAGTGCAATCCAATTCCAATAACATCTGAGTTATTGCAGTGTGGTGGGCGTGAATGAATAAATATTTTACTACCGGATCGTAATGCGATCATTGCCTTTCCTTTGTGAAAAATCATATTAATCCTGAAACGTTTGATAAAATCACGAAAATGTTTTGTTAAATTCAATCGAAAATAAATTGAGATCTATTTTTAATATAATAACAAATAAATGGAGAGAATGACTATGAACTTTTTTTAAGGATTCACACTTTTTTAAGGATTCGTTCCATAGTTCTTCAGATGGAGAGATTGTTCTAAATCTTCTTCTTTATCCCTATAGAGTTATTTAGCGCAACGATTCTATACAAACCATCGTTAGAGTATAATGTCACTATAAATATCATCTGTTAAATTCCTTGACTCTCAAGATCTTCAATGATGATATTTCTAAATATTTTCTATGATATGATTCTGCGCAGTTTGGTAATTTATTCGATTCCTCCCTGGTAAAATTGTTGAGGTTTTTTAATCAAAAAATGAATGTTTTTTTTACGTCTTCTACTGAAGTGAAATTTATATTTCTAAGTGAAGTTGGATGTTGTATAAACTCTAAATCCAACTTCCAGATTTTTTCCTGTATAATTCTTGCAGCATGTCATGTTGCTTTTCCTTCAATCTTTCAAACGAAGCACAATAAACTTCAACTGTAGCTGATTGTCCATGTTTTAATGATTCATAAAGAATTACGCCTAAAATACCCCTCGCAAAAAAATATATTTTTAATGTTAATGATGGTCGAGGCGTTGAAGCTGGTAATCGATTTGAAGTAAGCTATTGTTTTTTCTCTTTGGCTTGTAGAACAGCAACCTTATCTCATCCCCAGTATCAATCCTTCTCAGAAACGGATTGAGCCCATACCTCAAAAAAAGCGATGAACAGATATCCTTTGCTTAACGAAAAGTTTGTCGGTTACCCAAATTCTTAAACTATTTTAATAGATCCTTTTCAAATAGTCTTATTCGTCTGAGTCGAATTCCATCAATGTTTAACAAAACGCATTTTTTAGTTATAAAATTATTCTCGGTCTTAATTTTGTGTTTAATTCTCTATTACCACTTTTTGAATTTTTAAATTTTTCAGATAGAATAGGCTAAACTTTCAAACTTACTAAGGATAAAAAAGATATATCTGTAGACTACAAATAGGGTTTTAAAACGCTACTAAATCTGATGACAAATTGATATAAAAACGCCACAATAAAGAAATTTACATTACTTATCGGTTTACCTTATATTCTCATATTACAATACTTCCTTCTTTAAATCTTATGTGTAAAAAAATGCATTATTTTCACCCAACGGATTGAACTCCAGATCGAAATATGGGATTTGAGTAGATTTAAGGGTATGGAACAGTCTTTCTAGTATTTCTCCAACATCTGTCGGAAGAACTATAGAACTCTGCTTAGAGTACAGCTTATAAAGCATTGGTCTTTAGCAGCATCTTTAAAATACTTAACCTTAACTAACTTAATATTATGGGGTGCAACTGAAGAATGTTAAAGATTACTTGTAAGATCAAGAATAGAACTGTACTTCAACCAATTAGCATCTTAAATAAATACTTTGGACATATTATTTATTATACAGAGTTTCGCCTTCTGCGTCTATCTGCCTCATGCTTCAAAAGCATAGTTGGGGTTGTCGTAGGCGCCTCTACTATTTTCCTAAAATAAAAGTCACACGTCCAAGAATCAGCTCCTGATCCAGGAGAGGTAGGATTCCTTAATCAAAGGAAGGACTGCTCTATCTTTTATTTCTTGATATCATAGTCAGGCTAAATCGAAGCTGGTTCTTCCCAGACTTCTTCTTGTCAGGATTACAGTCACGTTCTTTAGTCCTGTCCTTAACTAGACGTCGCACATCACGAACTACTCTATGCTGTCCGGTGCAGCATTTTCCCTATGGATCTCCCAGTGGAGCGACCAATCAACCACATGGACCTGGGTTGCAATGTAATTTGCTACGAGGCATTTGCATTAGAGTTGTGCAAGGCTACTTTCCCTCTCCCTTCTCACCCTTCTTGAAAAATTTTAGTTTAGTTGTTAAAATCACGCTTTTCAAGAAAAAAACTGCTTTTGTTGCATCGATCGCGCTGGTATCGATAAGATAGAAACAAGTATCGATAAGGTAGAAACCAAGGCTGATACAATTTCTTGAAGCTAACATTATACAAGATGTCTTGATGATTATGGCCACAAATAGCTTGTGTATCGGGTCACAGGGCTCAAAAGTTAATAGGGAACCGATCCTTCCCGGAGACCTGCCTCCCCTCCCCGCCCACGCTGCTCCAAAGGCACATAATTTAATAAATTTAACCGAATTAATTCCCGGCATATTATATTTAGCATATCCCTGATACTCCCGCGGGAACCCGATACGACCGAAATAATTAACCCTGATTGGTGGCCCCGGATCAAATACTGCGTCGGTTACCGCCTCACCCCACCTGTCTCGCCCCGGGAGAAGAACAGCCTCGCCGTTATTCAATATGCACAAAATGTCTTTAATTGGCATCGAGAGCCAGTTCAAACACTGGACCGATGTATCGATAAAGCTGACAAACGAAGGCGATCAAACAGTGGGCCAGGACTCCTCCGGATTTTCCCCTCCGTGGCCCCTGTCGGCAAAAACCCCCGCTTAATAGTTTCGGGATTATCGCGTATTGTTTTACGGGAATAATGTGTGTACACGGGATCGTCAAATACATGGGGAAAGTTTGTCCGTGATTATGGTTAACGTTAGTAAATGGTCGGAGTTTGCACGAATATATGGGAACATTGCGTTATCTTCTACTCTGAACGGTGTAGAGTTTATGTTTGCAATGCTGAAAAATTATATTTATAATCCTGGACCAAGTGTACTCAAGTAGAATGATTGCATTTATTCATGCATTATATAATAGGACTGCATTCTATGAAACTTTTAATAGCAATACTTAAAAATGTACATGTCTATACGTGGTAAGATCCTAGAAGTTTCTTCAAAAACCCGTTTTTATAAAACTCGAGTATCGCACGGCTGTTAAATTCTTAATGAAATTAGTTGAAGTATCTTGATGAAAATTAAACGACGCTTAAATGTTGTACAACGCAAATTTTCTCTAAATTATTCGTAGGTTTAAACAAATTATATGGATTTTTACCGTACGTCACCAATCATAAACATTAAATAAAATAAAACGGCTAAGCATATCGACATTCTAACAATCACATTGCCTTCAAAATATGTCTCTGCACTAATTTTCATTTAAAAATATTATATTTATTCATAAATAAATTCGTAAGTAGCGTTTGCCGTGGCGTGGTGGTTAGACCGATTTCGCGTGCCTGCACGCCGTGGCGTCTGAACGGTTAAGTCCTATATTTTATCATGACGGAGCGTTTTCATATAATTTCATTTTGATGTAATTGTGTGGGACATCGGGAACATAAAACTATCTGGATGTTTCTGAAATTTTAACAGGCTCCAGAAAGAATTCCGTAATTTCACATGCTCGCGTTTAAATTCAATTTGTGTCCAGACACTGAAATAAACATTTTTGTTGTTTTGTGCATAAGCTTCAGTTTTATTTCCTTTTATTTTATTATAAGGGATAAAATGTTAATGTCATTGAATACTGTTTTTTATGATTAGAAGTTAAACGCCGCCGTGGCTGAAAAAACATGAACGACACCCCTGAATCAGAAAGACCCTTAAAGCATGTTAACGACGCGTTAAAATTTCTAATTGAATCAGATCCTTGACAAACTCTATAATTTTCACAGAAACTCTTATGTTTAACGTCTCACATTTCCAAGAAACACACACACATCCCAGAATTAACAATTTGGGTGGTTGAATAATGCTAAAAATTCCATGGAATGAACTTGTTAAGAATACAATCGTCCTTCGACTTCTTTACAATAGGGGGGAGCTTCTGGACACCGTCAAAACACGTAAAATTGATTACTTTGGACACGTAGACCAAAGTATCACCTTCTGCAGACCTTCATGCAGGGAAAAGTAGAAGGTAGCCGGTAGCTGGAAAGAAAGAAGCAGACGTGGCTCCACAATATTAGTAATTGAACCAGATGTCCAGCTTGCTAAAAACAGACATTTCCAAGGAGAAATAATAGAGATATTTACATCCGTAAAAGAAGAAGATAGAATATAAGTAGAGTTATTGATCATAGATAAATAAAACCAAGAAAAACCATAACTGCAGATGAATATTGTCAACACTTTAACACATTAAATGAAAAGTTTAAGGAGAAACAGCTAAATTTATCGAATACAAAGATAATTATTCTCTAACACGACAAAGTCATTAAAGATTTTTTTTTAATAAATAAATAAAATAAAAAAATATCTTGGTTCATAATTTGTGTCGAAAGCTTCTAGCTTTCATCGAAAAATTACATGTGAAATGGGAAATAGTTGTAAATAATGAGGAAAATTATATTTTAGAATAATACAATCAGCCCTCTTATAACGAAGAAATCAGGACCACGTTATAGAAGTCAAGGCTTTCGTAGAAAATTCGAGGATAGGGTTTATTTTATTTATTTTTTTTAAATTAAACCATTCACATATTTAACAAAAAAAAATTAAGTTTGTTTGTCTCGTAAAGAAGCAAGGGGAATGAGTCTCTCACACTAATACTCCTGCAGTGCCAAACCACGACACTGAGTAATTTTAATATTATTTCAGTTGGATTGAAATTTATATTATTTGTTTATAATTATTTATTCAATTAAGTATAAATGGCATTAAATTAAATAATTACAACGTGCTAAACTACATAAATAAATATTCTCTATAAATCTCTTTCATTTTCATCGGACTCCTATCCGACTACTTACTTAGCTCAGTCGCAGTTAACTTACTTTATCGAAATAATATGCTTGTTAGGGGGACTTTAACACGTTATAGAAAACCGCGGCATAGTAGGGAGCGTTATAGGAGGGTTTACTGCATTTGTAAATAAATTTAAAAGAAAAATATATATTACGCATTATTTATATAACATAATAATGTAGCTCTTTCAGTAATTTTCCTTCAGCAATCCTTAGTGTTAGAATCACGTCCCCTTTTTATGTTCTGGAAGATGAAGAAGTCGCAGAGCGCCATGTCCGGCAAATACGGCATCGGTGTTGTCGTTGACCATTTTTTTTCCATATCCTTAGCCGAGTACATCAGGACACTTGCAATCCTTTCGACAGCCAACAACATATTAGGCGTTAATTATCACTTTGAATGTGTCAGGGACAAACATTCAAATAAATGACTTTTTATCAAACCTTTTTTGACATTATCTAAATATATTGATTATTATTTAACTGTATAAATGTTTTTCTTTTTATGTTTCGGTTAATTTTTGCACGTAGCATTAGAGATTCGTTCCTCCCCATCAACCGGAACACCGAGCGCGTAAATTCCCCCTTAAAGCACCTTGCCGAGATAAAACCGAAAAGGTGAGGTTGATAAGGCCGCAAAAGTGCGTTCGGAGGGTCCATTGCAATAAATAGCGACCTCCGCGTGATTCACAAGTGCCGGGCAGATCGTTACGATCAAATAAAAGAAAGATTCCGGGATCCGGGTCGCCCGGGGCGCGGTCACGCCGGAATAAATACGGGCCTGTCTCTACGCTAGCACGCACCGACCGGTCTGCCGGGGGAGAAAAAAAAGTTGATACGACAAAAGTCAATTCGGCTCTGATGCGAATTTTTATTTGTATTTGCATATGAAAGAAGACGGGGTGCGGTACAAGGAAAAGCGTTTTTTTTTTTTTTTTGCGAAAATGAACACGGCGAATATATGAAAGGTGGGTTAGCCAACACTCGTGCAATATTTACGAGAGCTTCGATATATTTTTTTATTGCCACTTATATTTTGCAAATTTTATTTTGTATTTAAATCAAATCGTATTCAATTTTTACATATTTCAATTTACGCAGTATTTGTTTCATGCGATTGTAAAGAGAGCGCGACATTAGTACCAAAAAATGGCATCCCATCGCTGCCACCATTTTGTTAAGGGCTGGCGCCAAATTATTACCATCCGGTAGTTGACGATCGCTTCGAAGATCGGTATTAAAGTGAAACATGCTTTGTTTTGATAGTTATGTTTATTAAAGAAATGCAAAGATTCCTTTGGTACTAAAAGTTCAATAAGAGGTTTTCAAAAATTCCTTTGAATGTAGAAGCAAAGGTTTCCAAAGATTTCTTTGGTACTGGATTGGAAGTCAAGTTTCCCAAAGATTCTTTTGGTACTGGATTCAAAGTAGATGTTCTTAAAGATTCCTTTAGTACTGGATTCGAGGGAGAAAAATCATCTCACCCGTGGCAACAAACGCGTTTCAAATGTTTTAATTTTACAGCTTGGTATTGTATTTGAATTTACTGCAAGAATCTGTTTTATCACGCAGTCAAGATGACTTTAATGAAGATGTAGATTTTTTTCAACATAACGGAGTACCTTCACACTATCATCGTGATTTAAGAGCAAACTAATCAATAAATCGTGTAAATGACACGCGCAAATAGTGATGTTTACCTACCGACTGAGTTCTCGCGGCACGTGTCACTGGTACGTTTCACTCGCATTTGGCACATCGTACCGGATGCGAGCGAGAAAAACATCGCGCCCGTAGAAACAGAATCAGATATTGTTTTTATTTTATTTTTTGCATTTGGGAACAATAAAGAACAATGATTATTCATAATATTTATTTGTTCGACTTTTTAGACAAATACAAAAAAAATGTGACATTATTCGAGAAAAATTCAAAACTTGGGGTACCCAATTGACTCCAACGGCGCGGTTAGGTTTATCGCTTTTTAATAATAAACGACTCAAGATGCATTTGATTTGTAAAAAGTTGTATTTGGATTGAAAAAGGGTGCATATGATTTGTAAAAGGATGCATTTGATATGAAAAAGGATGCATTTGATTTGAAAACGGGTGTATTTGACGTGAAAAAACTGTAACAACGTGATAAATAAACTTTCCGTTTCAAATTTTCATATTTAAAAAAAACCCTAGTATTTTAATACTAGAATGGATGTAATAATTAATATAAAGCATTTAAGATGTTGTCTTTAAGTGTAAATTAACCTAAAATCCACTTCCAATACCTTAGCAGCCTATATATTTTAAAGAAAGTTTAAAAAATTCGTTCAAATATAATATTAGATAAAGCGGAAAGAAATGTCAACTTTTTATTGCGATAAAAAAATTAAATTGTCATCGTCGATTTTAAGATCTTCATTTGATTACAGTTCTTCAAAATATAATATAAAAAAACGAATGCCATTTTTTAATCTCTGATCGTTATAATTTTTACTTAAAAAAAACGAAAATAATACTGCCAGTGCTTTAAAGCTTCTTAAACTGTTTTCAAAGTAACGCAAAAAAATGGCATTACTTTTAAATATCTTTCATACATTGAATACATCTCGAAAAATAAAAAAATATATTAATTTGTACGTGTATAATCCAGATTATTTATATATCGTTGCTTCCATGTGGTGAAAATTTCTGTATATCTTTTTTAATTCGAAATAAAATCATGCAATCACGTTATAATTAGATTTTTTAGGCCGAAGAAAGTCTATACATTAGTTTTCCCCCTTAAACATCCATTACATTAAGCCGGTACATTTCGAAACAATTTCCCAGTGCACGAGTTTGCGCGGGCGCCCTAATGAAAATTCATTCTATCATTTTTCACATGTCCTGCGCCTCCATTAGGGACCCAAGGGCTGCCAACTGCTGTTTATGAAAATTGCTTTTTTATATTAAATTTTCCGTTTTTATTCTGACAACATCCGCGCACTGCTCGCTTTAATTTTATCACAGCGACAGAAACAAATGGTACATGGTAATTAGATGTTATTAGAAAATATTTAACGCACCCATATAACAAAAGCATTAGCAACGAATATTATTTCGCGAGGGTGGTAGGGGAAGGGCTATGTTTATTGACCGGCAAAAGATTTGTTCCGCTCCGCAGCGGAGTTAATTAATTTAATTGATTACACTGTTGCTTTGTTGTGTTAGGTTTGCTGATAACACAAAGCTAATAGCGATGGATTGTTGTGTTATCTTGATTTATGCGTGTACACATAATATATTGAGCACAATAGCAAATACGCGTATCAAAATCACGAATATCTTGACCCAGTTTCGACGGCCAAAGTCAATAATTTCCGTATGACAATTTCACTTTGCTGACCCGCCGCAGATATGCGGCCCCCGGCCCACCGCCCCCACGGTGATGGAGCGGATGTCGCCATGGAAAGATGGATGACCATAACGAGATTAGCAGTTCGATAGTGTGCTCGTTCAATAAGGTTTAGTGCTTAGTTTTGATCAACGCCACGATCCGACGAGATGGGCCAGCTGATGAAACGACATTAGGCTTATATTGTAGTCTGAAACTTACGCACTGATTAATTAAGTCGTGCCGTAGATAAGGTTGCCAAAGAGACCGCATTCTATACAACGCCCATTGAATTGATGTATTCTGAAAGTAACAGTATGATGCGATCGATGTCTATTCTACAAATCATAAGCATTAAGTTTCATAAATGTTATCTTTTATAAATACATACATAAGTGGCCTTTTAACCCTGAGACGGGTCTTTTCCACCTGGAGGACACCTCCGTCTCAACCATGATGTCATGACTGTGACGGTCGTCCACCTGGTTATCTTGGCTCTTCAAAGGGGCTCTTCCTGGCTCTTCTGATTAAGCATAACCACTTTGCATATTTAATTCTGAAATTTCAAGCAAAAAAACGCAAATGGAAAGGGTATCCGCTCGCGCCCTTTAAAATAGGACAACCAAGCAACAAACGCCAAAGAGGATCCGAGCTTCATCCTGAGCTGAAGCTATTCTGGTCTCTGTCTAAGGAGCCCAGCTCACACTCTAACCCTGAGTTCCCAAACTTATTTGAGCCATGGCTTCCCAGGAAATTATACCTTTTTTTATATTAAATGAAACAGAAAAATGTAGTGAACTTATTTTGTATATACTTA
>JAGXCT010032386.1:0-15970 GCA_022495035.1 Philopotamus ludificatus | reverse complement strand
ATATCAGGAATGCCAAAAGCAAATCATTTCTTAATACTTTTCAACAAATGTGATTCAGGTGGTATTGGAACATTTTTTTTATAAAGATCTTTGTCGAAATTACTATAAATCAATTTAAAACGAGAGATATGCTACTTTTAAACAGCGCGGTTGTATTGTGAACGTGTTTGGGCTTGGGGCCTATGGAAAAACCACTACAAATCAAATTAATACCTATCAAGATTTAAAGATAGACAGCATGCTAAAGTAGAACCGCTACGGTAGACCGTATGTTAAAGTGCCAAACAAGAAAACTTTCCAGACACAATTTCATCATAAATTTAATTATTCCTCTCAGATGTCTATCTAATTGTTTAATTAATGCCTGCTTCTGACTATCATAAAAATACAATACAGTCAACCCTCCTATAACGCCTCCTCTAAATCGCAGTTTTATACAAATTACTAATGTTTTCAAGTTCAAATTACATATTTCGTAAATTTATTATGCATTGTCGAGCGAAATAATGGACAATGCTCTTTGGTTGACTAGGCAATTTGTAGAAAACAGCGATTAAGTGAAAATGTTATAAGAGGGCTGACTGTACAATCGACACTTTTTTTACACGGTCAATACTTTCCAGAAAAAACCGTTCACAAAGTGATTTTGTTATTAAATCAAATCTATTTGAAATATTTTAGAGAATAATTATATAAATTAGATTTGATTTAATAACAAAATCACATTTTTACACAGTTTCTGGAAAGTATCGACCATGTAAAAAAAGAGTTGGATGTATATAATAAATTAATTAAGTTCATTACAATTAAAATAAACGTTGACTAGTACCAAGTTCTAATGATTCATTATGTCAATGGTGGCTCTTTGGTATGCGATATACCGTAACGGTTATATTTTAGTATGTGGTCTACATGCGGTCTACCGTTAGTTGAAGAGACTTCAAAACATTACAAATCATCCCTACTAAAGTAATGATTTTTTAGGCAATATAAATAATAGCTTTTTTATAACATACGTCAAATGACCTTTTATATTTTCTTCGCGGTAATTTCCTCAACACGTATCTTAAAATGACAATCTTACAGAACTTTTTTTTATCAAAATTTTCGAAATATTTAGCGGTTTTTTTTTTACTAATACTTCTTCTCTAGCGCCTTGTCCGTTAACAAAGCGATCATGGAGAACTCTGTATCTGACCTGAACAAGACGGTAGCATCTCCCCAAAACCATTGTCGTAGGTTTTTCAGCCAGGATGTTCTTAGTCTTATGGATCTTCGTCTTAAAGTTAACTAGCCGTTAATATTTTCTTAAAAAAATCTAGTTCTTTTTTAAGACATTGTATTTCAGATCTTATTTTTAATTAAGCATCTGATACCGACAATCGAAAAGAAAATATACCGTTGGAATAGCAATAAAAAATAAAGCCAGATTAAAAGTAAAGTAAAAAGATTAGGAGGACCAATAAATATATCCAAATGTAAATCTGTGCAAAAACGATTTTTATGCTCATTATTGCTATTTTTTAAAATTTTATTTATATACTTTTGATATTATTATCGTCATAAACAATCTTCATTTCGCTGCTTCACTGACATATTTGGACTAAAGATAGTGTCTTACATATTCGACCGATTTTCAGACCGTTAAGTCGTTCATTCATAAAAAAAATTATGACAAAAACAACACTCCTCATTTAGATAATTATGATTTATGATGGCAAATTTAGTGTCTTTGTGTTGAAATTTACAAGATGCTCTCCAGAATAGATTCGCCTACCTGACTCCCTTTGACACGACATCCTCGCCGCCAAAGAGACCCCCCTTGCATCAAAGTCCTTCCGGGAATTTCTCGCAGGAACGCCACCGAGTGCAATATCGATCTGTACATGTTTACAGAAGGAACAATGTGCTTTCATCTCGACACTCTCGAGTACCTGTTAAAATTTTAGTACGACAGCAATGCGGATTACGTGCATCCTGTCTGCCCCCGAAGACATTCCGATCGATGGGACGTGCGTGGCCAATTTATTAATAATTGACGTGCATTAGCATTCTTGTGGCATTTCTTTTTTACATAACTGGCCAACCTTGGATGACTGACGGCGGTGCCAATTATCCCGATAATTAATTCGGACCAGGCCTCCGCTCTACCAAAGGTTAAAACATGCAAAAATCGAAGAATTCCTGTTTTGCGACGGGAGCCAGAACAGGTCACGCATTGCATAACTTCAGGAATGCAGTCAAGGATAATTTTGCATAGCGAAATAGAATGACACGGACATACACATTTTGTGTTTATCGGGACTGATTTGAATTATTCATTAAATAGAAACTCATCCGAGAACAAAGCCCGGCTCTCTAGTTAGTTCCGCTTTGGATCGGTGAAGTAATACAAACACTTTCAATCTCCAATGTCACCAATGCAAAGCAAATCCGTTGTATACATTGACAAAAAGAAGGCCATGGACCATTCCACCGTGATTATAATACACGTACAACAAATTAACACAGTTAAGAAAATGGCAACACTTTATTTAATGCAAAATTTATGTTGATTCTTTTATCATTTTAAATATTATTATATAGAAATTCAAATCGAAAAAATTAAAATAACTTTATCTCTTATCGTAACTCTTAATAATAATAATAATTTGCATTGCATTTCATTAGAAAGCTGAATTTTTTCCTCAATTTTTCAATAATTTATTCAAAAGGGGGGAACATTATAATAAATATTTAAAAGAAATATATCAATGTATTTAATTCAAATTATAACATAATTTAATGCGTTATTAAATCATAAATCAATTTTTAATTAAATCAAATGCTTATGAACACGGCGTTTTATTT
The DNA here is from genome assembly GCA_022495035.1 of Philopotamus ludificatus. Classification (NCBI taxonomy): domain Eukaryota; kingdom Metazoa; phylum Arthropoda; class Insecta; order Trichoptera; family Philopotamidae; genus Philopotamus; species Philopotamus ludificatus. Next base: position 13,120 of record JAGXCT010032386.1, on the reverse strand, counting down.
TTAAAAAAAGCTGTTTGTATGTGTTCGCGAACCACTGTTTTCATTCACAGACGTCTTCTGTCAAAACGGTCGCGGGGAATCTAAAAAATGAAGAGAAGATTTCCAGGATCCAATGCTAAGACTAATTATAAATCCGATCCTTCCTATAAAGTTATAGGTAATTTAAATTTTATTTAAGCATTTAAATATTTTCATTATATTGAAGTATACTGCAAATATAAAACCATTCAATCATCTCGTCGTATTTGAATCCATATAGAAATATATATAATTAAAGTATAATATACTTTAAGATAATACATTTGTAATTGATATTGAACGGTTTGATATAATTTTCAGCATTGTTTTGTATGAAATCGTTGTGAATTTATCTCGCAATCGACATAACCTAAAAAAATATTAGATTTTGATATAATCTTACGTATATATTTCACAGATTCAAAATTTGCCGTAGATGGATTCAACATGGGATATATACCCGGCGTTGAGGTCTACTTTTTAACGCATTTTCATTCCGATCACTACGTCGGATTGAATAATAAGTTTAATAAACCGATATATTGCACTAAAATTACAGGTAATTTAATAAAATATCGTTGTTATGTATGTAAATATCTAAAATGTTGTCGTTAATCAAGTTGATTTGAATTGACGAAACAATTTGTTTAATTTTAGGCGAACTTTGTATTAAAGTACTCAAAATTAATTGTCGTCTCATTAAGATAATATCGATCAACAAAACGATCAATATACTAGGTGTAAATGTGACGCCCATCGACGCTAATCAGTAATTATATATTAGTTTAAATATATTATTTAAAAGAATATTTACCGTAATTCTATTCACAGCTGTCCTGGATCCGTAATGTTATTTTTTTCGTTTACAAACGGCACTAATATTTTGCATTGCGGAGATTTTCGAGCGAATCCTGAAATGGAGCTGCATCCGATATTAAAAAAAAATATAGACACCATATATTTGGATACAACGTAAATATTATAATTAAATATTGATGAAATATACTGAATAATTTTGAATGATGTTATTTCAGTTATTGCGATCCTAAGTATGATTTTCCGACACAAGAGAATAGCGTTGATATGGCATCGACGATTTTATCGAAGAAACGACAATCAATGCTCGATAACGGAGACGATTTTTCAAAACTATTAATTCTCTGCGGCACGTACATGATAGGTTAATTAATTTAAATAATTATTTAAATATATAACGATTATTTTGATATGATTTTGTAATGTTGTTATAGGTAAAGAAAATTTTTTCATGGGATTAGCTGCGAAATTCGGTTTAGATATCTGGTGTGATCATAACAAAAATGGTATATTAAAAATAGCTATTAATCAAGATTACAGCGGATCGGCTCATCGTTGCCAGCTCCACGTTCTCTCCATGATGAATCTCAATTATAATGTACTGTCGTTATTTAATATATCATAATAAATAATCATTTATAATAATTTTCTTAAATTACAGTATCTAAGAGAATACGTTCAATCGTTTAATGGCAGATTCACGGAATGTATTGCATTTAAACCGAGCGGATGGGAATCTTCAAAAGCGACTAAAACACATTTAAATAACGTATTAATATGCGGTATTTATTTTATACGTCTTTAATGGATATCGTATATTTAAATATATTTATTATACATAATATTTTAGGTATTCCGTACAGTGAGCATTCGAGTTTTACCGAATTGAGACGTTTCTGTTTATTTTGTAAATCAAAAAAAATTATCTCCACAATTCCGGGACACAATACAAACAAAAAAGTTAAAGTAAATTGATTTATACATATTTTTTCTAATGATGTTTGATTTTATTCAGTTTTTATCGTGATGATATATAAACTTTTGCAGGAACACTTCACATCGTGGACGAAATTCGATGGACAGAAAATTCAACCGAAAATCACTGACTTTTTTGCGGCAAAGAAGAATGAAAACGTCATCATTTAATAACGATAAATATTATTAATTTACAAGATTTTAATACTGGTACTATTTGTATTAATTTAAATAATAGTTTAAACCATATTACGATACACAAAGTGGTGAATAAGAATAGTTTATGAAAATATTATATATTTTTTCTGTTTATGTTGGTTGTGTGATTTTTAAGAAATATTTTATAACAAGCGTAATCTCATTTTATATCTGTACTCATTATACCTCATATTCTTTACATAATTATGTATCATTTATTTAAAAGATTTTTTATATTATTTCTTATTCATTTTAGAAATGAAAACTTTTTTTTATATACTCGTAAAATAAAATTAATGAGAGTTGAACAGAGATTCGACCAAAAATATCCAGAGTGGAAGAGGTTAAATATAAAAAGACATTTTTTTAAATGTTTTTTAATAAGTCATTCCTTAATTTACCGTTGTTGTCCTCAGAAGTATATTTATATGTAATATATATATGTAGTGCTAAAAATACGTGCCGTTTTTATATTAATTTATATATTATTAGTGGCGTACGGTGTTGTTGATTTTGGGTGCTGAATGTGGAAAAAAAATACAGGTTTTTTTTAACAAATTTTATTAAAGAAAGAATAGAATTATTATATAAATAATAATAAAATTCATTAAAAAAAAACTGTATTTTTTCGTTATTATTTTTTTTCCACATTCAGCACACCCAACATCAAGTCCACCGTACGCCACTGTATATTATCCCTCTGAATAGTTTATAGTTTATTGTCTGGCTAACAACTTTTGAATGCCATTATTATAGAAATTATTCAGTTTAGTGATAATAATTTTTACATTATCTAAATTCATATTTTTTGTGTCTAAAAACTGTCGTAGAACAGGAAACTAATGAGAATCAAAAGGAGCTAGATCTGGAAAATAAGTCGGAAGTAACAGTATCTTTCACTAAAGTCCCTGATTTTTTTTGATGGGGTCTAGCGGTTTACGGCTCCCTTAAAACATCAGATTTTTCCGTAACTCCCTTAATACATCAGATTTTTTCAAAATTTTTAACCTTGAGAAATTGGAATATACGATTGTTGGCGAAAAAATTTCGAGAATTGGGAATTCCAGCCAATTTGCCGAATTATTTAATTTAATATTTCGCGGCGCCCTTATAACTACACAGCAGGTCCCTGGGGAGCCACGTCTCACTCTTTAGGAAACACTGACCTAACCCAAAGAGAGTCTTTGCCAACTGAAGCATACTACGTGATCCCCGCCGGGCCCTGGGCTTTTTCTATCTGCCTTCCAAGCACCAGCAGAGGTGCGTCCAACTCATCCCTGAGGCCAGGATTATTAGTTGTCCCCCAGGTCAACTAAGCTCTTCAAATACGGTTCAGGTCCTAGCCATGAACCCGGAAGCTGAGCTGTCAATGTGCGGATTGTAACAATAATAATCGGACGTGGGTAGGGCCGATTCGTATTTAATCCACTACGGACACCTCCGACAATGCCCCGAATCGGCAGGAATTGCGGAATGGGCTTCTCATAGTTTCATAGAACCTACTGAATCATGATTGCACCCAAATACGATTGCAGCCACTTCCGGTACCAACAAACGACAAAATGAAACAATCCACATTTTTTAAATACATATTTAACCCTTTTACTTCTATGGTCACCCCGGGGTGACAATTGTCAACTCACTGCATACGCTTGCTACACGTGTTGAAAGTTTTGGGTAAAAGTTATTTAGATAGAAATGTCTTCGTTTAATTCACAATAATATCTAGAACCAACGCCTATCAGAGGGGTAGACAAGAAGAACTGCTGCCCAGGGTCTTGCCAAAGAGCCTAGTCAAAAATTTAGGGGAAGGTAAAGCAGAACGAAATTTAAAACTAACCATAATTACGACAAGTAGAAATAATTCAATGGTTTTACTCAGTGTAACTCACAATCTAGCCGTATGAACGGCACCCCCTAGTTTTACTTATACTTTCCACCACTAAGGGCCTTTAAAATATTAGAAGCCCCTGGCCTCATATTTTCTCTAAAAAGCCCTGTAAGTTTCGTTAGTAAATTCGAATTTTAGCTACATTTTTGCGATTGCAAATTTATTTGTGTCCTGAACATAGTTATGTAAATATTAAAACTGTTAAAGTTAAATAAAAAAATTAAAACTGGTGCAAATCCGGCACGTATTTTTGGCACTAGCTATATATGTAATTTTATCTCGTTCGTTGCATTTATTTTTAATTTTATATAATTGTTTTTGTTTAACAACTTCAATGTCTCTAAGCGTCTCATCTCACCGGTGAGTCGTAATGTTTTTTCGTTGAAAATAAATATTTTATCAATATGTAAAAAATATTGTGCCTCTGACTATTTATGCAATTTTGTATTTTTTCTAAAATTGCTAGTCGGAAGCGCTAAATCAAATATTTTGCGCTGGCAGCTAAATAGTTAAAAATATAATGAGAATTATTTTCACACGCTCGATTGTTTCCGGTAAAGGATGTGAAAAATATACGTTATCCTAGATTTGATTAGTTCATAATATGAAATGCTGTTTTCAGTATCGGTGACGAAATTAATTTGTTCGTTTTAACGAACTTGATGATTCCTACTCTGAACCCTGACTGACTCTATGTGACCTTCATTTTAATTGAATTTGTTTTGTTGCGCTGAACAAATTGAGTTATTTGTTTTTGATTAAATCAAATAAATTTTATTAAACCTTTTTTTCTGATCTCAGTAATTCTATCAACTAAATTTTTGAGCACAGCTCCCATTAAGTTAGATTTTTCCTCAGAAAATAATTGATTAAGCTTCTGGTGATAATTCCTCTACTTCCGCGGTGCTCTTATTGTCTGAATTGATGTTCGCCGAAGCAGTTTTAATAAAGTCTTATCATCATCATTTACTGTTTTATGGAATATACCGAATTAACGATGTCCGAATAATTTTATGATGTCCGAAAGATTTTATTAGCTTAATTTATTTAGATTTATATTAAAATTCGTTCGCTCTTAAATTGATACGTGATCACGTGTGTGTGAAAAATATTATTGTATGACTCGTTTTACATCAATAATAAAAATTATACTCGTTACTATATTATATTTTATTACCCAGATCATAGAAAATATATCCACCTTTAAAAATTTTATTATTAAAAAAACAAAAAAATGAATATGTGCCAATATATTTATTGATTATTATATAGTTCAAGTATAAATTGTTGATAAATAATAACATAATGCTTATTATAATTGAGTTTTAATATATACATGTATAAAATATATGATAAAATAATTTGTTGTACTGAATAATTTGACTATCATGCATAAATAATAAAAAAAAAATATGTATCGATTAATATTTTGGAATGTCAGACTCATGTTATCACTTTTTTTTGGGAAAATTTGCTCCGTTAGCCATCCACGCTTCGACTTCTTCGACTCTGCAAATAAAATTTAAAAATATAGTACCGAGATTACGCTACATATTTTGCAAAAACAGATTCGACTCACGTTCTCGGAACGTCAGTAAGATTTTCGACGCCGGTCGCTGTAATCAAGACGTCATCTTCAATACGAACACCGCCGAAGTTGCGGAAACGGGCCAAAACCTCAGGTACAATATAACGTGCTTGATTCGGATTATCCAAAGCTTCGTCCAATAACTAAAATATAAATAATCGATTTATATATACTATCCGTGATTAATTTATTGTATCGTAGGATGAAGATAATTACACGATCGATGAAATAACATCCCGGTTCTACGGTGAGCACCATACCGGCTAGCAGAATACGCGACGTCCTCAACGATTGTAGCGGTGGTTCCGGACGAGGAGGATGCTCCGGCAAATATCCGCCGACGTCATGAACGTCCAATCCCAACAAGTGGCCCAGACCGTGCGGTTGGAATATACCGTTCAATTTATCCTTAAAACAAAAACGTAAGCAAAAATTGTATACTCGTCGAACAATCATATTTTACGATTGTTTATATTATTTTTTTAGCACGATAAACCTGATGAATATGCATTATTACAATTACAACTGTGTAAATAGTATTCGATTATTTTTGCGTATAACCGCAATCACGACCATCGTTTGAATGTCAATTTTTGGTTTTATTAATAGATAAAATATTCAAGAATCGTATGAATACGTACTCTCATCATGTCGTCGACGTCTCCTACGAGTAGACCGCCGTCTTTTAAGTATTGCAACATCGTGCGATTAGCGAGGAGATGCATGTCCGGCCATCCTACACCCGGTTTAGCTTCTCTGCAATAAAAATCAAAGGTAATAATTGTATTGAATATTAAGTATTCGATAGTGGTACCTTATAACGGCGTTTCTTGCTTCCAATACGGCATTGTAGATGAATTTTTGGTCTTCGGTGAATTTACCGTTGGCCGGGAATGAGCATGTAATGTCGGCTGCGTAACCAGTGTAATTGGCTCCCATATCAAACAAGCTGAAAAGAAATTAAATAAATTTATTTACAGTGAACTATCCCGATATATCCCGATAACGACCGCTCGGATAATACATATTAATTTTTATTTCGTTTTAAAATGCAATTACATACATATTTCAAAAGTATAAATTTATTAAGAAAATTATGATAGTAGTTTGCTTACAATAATTTTAAATGTCAAATTAAACCTTTTTCCTTTAAATGTCTAATGAAAAAGGGTTAATTTGAAACGCAAAAGGGTTAAATTGAAATGCAAAAGTGAAAACCTGTATCCTTATATTCGAATCCCTATTGGTCGATGTACTCCAGTATGTGTCAACAGAAATCATAGCCGTGTTATAACTAATTCGATTGATAATTTCTTCTTCACTCACATACCCGTCCTCTTTCTCGGTTACATATGAAACGTATTCTAACCATTCCTTAATGTTTTCTTTATCAATATATTTAAAGCCTAGTAAATTTTCCATTAGCTCACATATTTCAGACATTTCACTTGTCTCAGATTCGTTAGGATTCTAATAAAATGCTTTCTACATCTGGTAAACTTTTCCCTTACAATGGAACGAGTGTTACTAACTGTATTTTGTATCAAGTTTGAGTTACTCCATTTAACAAGTCGTTACTTTCGTTACAAAGGGTTTTAAGAAAATCAGTACGATCAGGGCTTCTCATGGGGGGAAGAGGGGCGTCGCAATATTAGGGGCCTTAACCTAGCAATTCAATATGTTAGACAAAAATTTACGGGGAAGGCAAAATGAAACGAAATTTAAAACTAACCCTAAAACAGAAATTAGGACTAGTAGAAAAAATTCAATGGTATTTCCTATGATTTCCACCACTAGGTTTTTTTTAAGGGCCTTTAAAATATTAGTTGCCCTGGAATAACACCTCGATCCATGGATTATGTTAAAGAAGTGACATTAGGTGGTAAAAATGTTGTCATCTGTTTTCAATATCCTTTCATTTGGATCACTGCTTCAGCTTTTTTTAAAAAATCTCTCACTTTTGGAGCCCATTTATTATTTCTGTTGTTTTAAATGATCTTGATTTTTTAGCTTTTCCATTAGCAAAGGTTTCATTTTGTGGGTTCATCTGCTTCAACATCTAAATCAATGATTCCCAAAATGGTCTCCTTGGAACTCCAGGGGTAGATTTTAGAAAAAAATAGGGAACCACGTGATCAGAGCCTAAGAACAAATGAAGAACTTAAGGAGCAGTTTAAAAAGGGTTATCAGCTGTTCAGGCTTCAGAGTGTTATCCCTGTTGCTTAGCTTAACTTGTGTAAATGGGTTTTAATGTTGGAACTGAAGTTGAACTTCTTGCAAATCATTAAGACTCCTTAATTTGAAGCGAATGGAATAAACCTCACTAATTCGATCCAAATATTGAACAATTGCTACCGGAGCATCAGATTCATCCCTCTCTTTAACAGAATTATTTGTGTATTCATTTCATGTAAGAATTTAACTAGGTTCTTGTATGAGTCATCCCAATTCCAAATGTTTGCTTACATTTTATGCTGATATAAATAACAGTTATACCTGTTTTTATATCTTAATCCTCGGTTCAATATTCCAGGATGTAATTTAGATTTCAAATGTCACCCTATCCTGGGGTAACATTCTTCAAGTATGTCCTCTTCGTCTCATAAATTTTAGAGTCTATTTGATTAGCCGCTTTTGGTTGATCTTCCGCAAAATATCCTTTTTTGCATAGGTAACCACGACTTATAACTTAATGTCATATGATAGTCTTGTATATCTGAATCTTGAAATTCCGGATAAGAATCTTAGACACCAGCATGTGCTTTTTGGGCACGGAATACCTTTTCACACCAAATTCTGCCGCTTTCATTCGTAATGTGGCTCCACGAAAGCTTCTTAGTATAATATTATATCATCATCATCATCATCATCATTTGTCTGCGCGCTTTTTGTAAAGAGTTTCTTGGTCATTGCTGGCATTGGACGCAAACCTTCTACACTGTTGGTATGGGATTTTACCCTCTTGATTGTGTCCAGGCAAGTAGGATGGAGTTTGTCTCAGTATTCGTTTATTCTCTTCTCTAAGGCTTTATCTGCTTATAACGAGTCACGAGTGACAAGTAGCGAGCGACCACACACACACACCTATAGATATACACAGGCATACATATGCACATCTGCCAAAAACGAGTCGCAAGTGATTATTAGCCCTGTCGCGCAATAGCAATCCTTTCATCATGGGAAAGACCTCCTCAATGGGTCCCCTAGAAAAAAGGAAGAGGAACGTGGCCAAAGCTTCTTAGCATAATATTATATATCCCGTTCATATATGTTATAATAAAAATATTGATGCGTAACCGATGTTATTCTGTTTTTTATTAATACGTTACAATCACTCAACTGATTACATTGAAAATATGTATTGACATGTAACGTTACAATTTAATAATCATAACAAGCGTGTTTATATAAACATATGTTAGATGACGAATATTCTACGGTTTATGAATTAGCGACTAAATGTTACAAAAACCACAAAACATTTATATTTGCAAATATTTGGTTTGTGTATTATCTATAAACGTACAACAGTTCTTTAGCGAGTGTTCCATATTCCGTATCGCAATTAAAACCACAATTTTTTTTATACTTGTGCATTATCAATGTTAATGTCGGAAATTACAATATCGTCTATTAACTCGATCGTTTCAATGAATAAATGCATTAAACACGACGATTATTATTTAAAAATAGAAACATGCGTTTTATTTAATCGTCGATGATTAACGTTTGTATCGAACGCATAGTGACGATTGAATTGTTTGTTTTAATGAAATATCGTTAATTACCACATGTCTCCGTCGCCGATTGTGCATAAATTCGGCGCGTTGGCGTGGCCGTAGTGCAAAATGGCCGAGTTTTCTCCGGATCCGCAGATGCACGTGTATGAAACGTGACGGCATCCACCGTTTTTGTAGCAATAATCGAGGAAAACGGATTCGCACTGATATTCCATCAAGCCGGGACGGCAGTAGAGCATCACCTATAATTTGATTAAAATTTATATTTAGTCGTCAATGCGATGAAATCATTTGTGATCGTACCTCTTTATGGGCCAGTGATGATATATCGACGACGTATCGCATAACTTGCATCTCCAAGTCGGTTTTGATAACGCGCCTGAATCAATACGAAATATTTTAATATCTACCGATTATCTAATAAATATATAAAACGACTTACAGTTCGGCGATGATCGGGAATAACGTTTCATTGTCGACGGTGAATCTGAAATATATATTTTTGTTGAAAAAGCGATCGTATTATGTATTATTAACGTAAATAAATATAATCTCACTGATCAATTCCTTCGAAGTGAGCTTCGACCGCTGGCAAATCGCTGTCCGAGTTGATTCCGTTCTGAAAACATTACAAATTATTATACGTACAAAATTGACTGATAGAAATACGGAAATAATTTACCAATGTCAACAGCTTAGTCGGATTCTTTCCCTTCAACACGTCCACAATCTGTAATGCAAATAATAATAGCGTTATCATATAAATCGATATGTGTTTCAAATCAGGTATACGTTTTTTCGTGATGGAAGGTTTACGATATCGCAAACAGACATTGAAATTTTTTGATAATCTCGTTCCGCTGAAACTTCAGGGTTGTGCGCCATTATTTAACGAACGCTTAGTCATTTGTTTCACAGTTTGTCAACAAACGATTAATAATAATTCAGATAATACGTCAGTCACGCGGACTATCGCCTAATAAAATTATTTATTACCGACTCGATTTACGTTTCTTTAAATTACGCCAACTGAGCAAATATTCAAAGGTTATCTATGATATTCTGAATTAAATTTAGTCTTTGCTATTATAATAACGTTAATAAGCGATTATGTAAAAAACAACTTATTTCAATTATTCGTATGAATCATCAGAAAAAATATGTTGTTATGACCAGCGTGAATCATGATGCATTGCTCATATGTTAATAATGAAAGTTTATGTTTTTCTTGGAAAATCTGTATATAATCTTGTTGTTTTTCCGTTAGTTTTTATAACTCTTCAATGTATAAATGAGAAATTAGATAAACATGTAATATTTACAGAGCAATTCTCTGAAAAATCTATTTAAAATAATATTGGTTGTACTACGAAAAGTCGTTAATGTTTTCAACGAAAATATTTGGTTTCAATGATCGGTAATAAAAATTCAAGGAATACAGTCAACCCGCCTATAACGTTACCTGTAAATCGCTGTTTTCTACACAATTCTAATATTTTTAAGGTAAATTTAGATATTTCGTAAATCTATAATACATTGCCAAGCGAATTAAAGGTCAATGCTCTTTGGTTGACAAGGAATTTTGTAAAAAGCAGCGATTTAGAGGAAACGCTATAGGAGGGCTGACTGTACTTCTAAATCATTGTGACCCTCAAAAATCAATAATGGCGTATAGAAAGCCCTGGTTGATTCAGATATTCCTCATTGAAAAATTAACCGATCCGTCACGGACAACAAACAACCACGTCGTCCGAAGGGGGTCTATTTATAATGGAAAATAGACCCCAAGCATTTCAACTCAAAATATTGATGAATTCTCCATCAATATCTTGACGTTTTTTAAAAAAATGGATTATTCTAAGAATAAAATTTGTTATTCATGATATGCTTCATAATTTGGTCGATATTTTGGATTTTTCTATAGACTGAGGACACGCCACTAATGGATCAACCGCCAAATTCTCGTGGCACGTGTCACTTATATATGTTTCGCTCGCACTTGGCACATCGTAGCGGATGCGAGCGAGAAAAAACATCATGTAGGATTTATATTAAATGCTTGGGGTCCTAAATATACCCCATCGGCACGGCTAGATTAAACTAGGGAGTTCTGTCTATATTCCCACGACTTGCTGTATCTGATTATTACATTTTCAGATCCATTGCGCACAGTGGCGCGCCGATAGTGTCCGGCGCACGTGTGCAGAATTTTAATTGAAGACCCTATACAATAAAAAAAAACATTTTAAGAAAAAGAATTAAGATTTTAATCAAATTTCGAAGTTAAATGTATTCATATTTAATATTTTTCAATTTTTCACCAACTGCGCCTCGGCGCACCCAAACTCCCGGCGCCTGTGTGCGCCGCACAATCTGGCAATATGGACGGCGTGCCCCTGATTGAGCAAATAATTTTGTTCAATTCTTTCCCGTGCCGTATAATCATCATTAACCAGCGTAAGACCTCGCATACATTGTCGTTATCATCGTCGTCAAACGCATGCATCTTATCATCGTCAGCGGATCCGCCATGTCATTCATGACTATTTTTATCTCTGTTCGGTGTAAACAGTCCTTGGCACACGTGTTTACAATCCAGTAAACAAGTCGACGTGTAAACAGCGGCCACTGTTTACCAACACGGGCAAAACGGGTACCAGATCTAGGCACAAGGAAGCCCTCGATCGACCTCGACGGCCCGTAGCCGTCGCTGTCGTCAACACCCGAAGACCTGAGACCTAACATGCGTCATCTCGCATACCGGTGTGCCGTTGAAATAGAACTTGGTTAGTCAGACGCGGTACGTAAATACCGATATCGGCTGATCAAACATTCTGCAGAAGCGGACGCGGTGATGATGCGTTTTCCTCATGGCAGCTTCGTTCCAATGTTGAATCACACGGGCTCGCGTTGCATCAGGCGTCGTCAAACTGTAACGCTGACGTCGATGGCGGACAATGCGACTTTTACATTCTCGAATTGTTAAATGTGGAAGAATTAGCCGTTATCCCAATTTGTCGAGCGACATCAAAACCGCTGATCCGAATTCGAAGATTAGCAAAACTATCAAATATTAACTGCGAATGGTGACAGTTTTGCAATTTCTACAATAATGATAGAGACGTGGGTCACGGTTTGCAATTTCCATCTCGAGCTTGGTCAATGCGTAGCCAGAAGACGTTTACAACAGTTTGAACATAATGATACGGCTGAAGACACATAATTGCAAATAATCTGCGACGATTGCTACTTTTAATTTCAAGCGAATGTCGAATATTCTTGCATTTTTTTGAAGACAATCGAATTACTTCTAGGGATTGGCAAAAGAATTAATAAATGTCCCTAATCCAGGTAATATCAAAATCTATACTTTGAGATAGCCCATCCAAATACATCGGTAAATAGACTTCCTTATTAAATATTCCTATTATTTTCGCCAGTCTGCAGTTGTAGAAAAGTTGAAGAATGACGATTCTACTGACGAAGTACATTAGAAAGGCTACAAACGATGATGATTTCTTGGCAATACAACCCCTTTTGGATTTTGGCCTCGATGACAATTTTCTTCCACTTCCACTACTATCCAAGACGTTTACCTTCAGCTACTGATATTTTCTGGTGCGGATTCGATCCATCGTTCTCTCGGTCGGCCTCTGATTCTCGTATATTATGGTCTTTAATCGACAATGAAACTAGTAGCTACTGACGCTCTTTGAAGTAATTTAAAATCATTCTCTAGGGATTATCCATCAAAATTCAATGCGTTCCATATACCAAAGTCACATAATTGTTTAAAATCGCATAAAAACAAAGGGATCATCTAAAATAAACACGAAATCGCATATCATCATCATCATCATTTGCCAGCCACAAGGCTCTCACTCGCTGAGGGCA
>JAGXCT010032385.1:0-13437 GCA_022495035.1 Philopotamus ludificatus | reverse complement strand
TGAAGACCAACGATGAAGGCGACTCATCTATGCCATCGCATTGCGAAAAGAGTATCGATATAATAAAAGATAAGTTCGCTCGAATGGGAAGCGAAGATAAAGCTGGAGGTAAGATTATTTGAAAAGTTTTTTATTCACTATACTCATGAAATATTATTTTTTATGCCAAAAAAATGGACACTATTTTTGTACGTTTTCGTTTTAATTTATCAAAATTCTTTGTAACGAGCAAAAACCAAGTCAAATTTTATCTTCTTTAATATAAAGTCTAATCATAATGGAGATTATTTAAAATACTCGTTTAAATCATGGATGTAATTAAAATTACATTCTACTACCGTAAATTTTTTAAAGGGATTTTTTTCGAATAATACTAGTTATTCTACATTTATGCATAAAAAATAGATTTATTTTGTACAGTAGAAACTTAGGTACAATTTGATAACATAACTTTATCAATATTCTAAGTTCTGACTGTTTCTGTCCTTTTTCTGTTTTCTTCCTTATATATTGAATGCTATCCTAGCCTGACAAGTTAAATTTGCTTTGATCCTAGCAGATAATTTCTTTGCAGTCTTCTTTAGTCCAGGTTTGGTATTTTTCCTCATTGGTGGGGGGGGGGGTCTTTTAGAGAACGTTTGTTTCAGAAAAAGTTAATTTTTCAGCGGTAATCTGTAATAAAACCATATTTCCTAAGCCTTTTCCGTACCGTTTCGACACTGGCTTCGGTTTCTCCACCTCCAATTAACTCTGTGCTTTATCTATTGTAGTTTTAAATCAGTTAGGCAGAACCATTTTAAAAGACGATCTTCTGAAGCGGTTTTCTTACTGTTTGGTCCTGTTACTTTTTTCGCTCTATAGACGCAGTTTTTTAGAATTTCTTAATAGATCTAGTCACTGCAAATCGACTAAATCCTACCAACGCTGTAATTTTACTTTTGTCAAGTGGGTTCATCTGTTTGTTTAAAGCCTATCCCTCGCTTAACACGATACTCGCTTAAAATGGTTTCGCTTAAAATGGTTTCGCTTTAACACGGTTTCAGTTTTGATGAAAATATTTTTTTTTTCTCGATTAAATCTTGCTTTGTAGACGTGCACAAAGCTGCGGGAATTTCCAAGAATAATGGTTAGGGTATAACTGTCCATTTTAAATGAAAAAAAAATAGTACACCTGAAATAAATTTTCTTTTTTCAATGTTCATAATGTTTAAATAAATTTTCAGTTCTATCTATCCATTTCTTTAATATTTTTAAAAAAGAACGTATACTATCTTTTTCATACATTTTTTAGTCTAGCTTAACACGGTGATCTAGCAGAACCTAACTTCCAAGTTAAGCGAGGAATGGGTGTATTTTTTTTTATTTTCCACATATCGCAATATTACACAATTACTTCAAGTAAAGTAGTTAATTAAACCACTACTTTATATATACAAATCTGATTACGAATTAACCTGTAATCTATATCAATGGCAAAAAAAGAATTAGATCTTTTTTGCCATTGATTTCAATGGCCGCTAACTGTAATAGAATGATTCCTTCTTACATAAATTTTTGCTTCAATAATTATTTGATGCCAAAAGTATCCTTATTTTTTTTACACGTTTCTTCAAAAACTATTATTGTGTTGATTTCTCTTTCGGATCCAGAAATGCCTTGATCCTATTATGCATGGTATTTATCCAGGGATTCGTGATCTTTTGTGGGATTTTAGTCTATTCTTGAGTTAAAAACGTCACTCGTTAACTTTTACTGCTGGGTTTTCACATTTTTTTTAGGATATTAATTAAGTTCATATCCCGAGATTATTCAGGCCAAATATTGAGTCCACGATCGTTTTTCCAGGAAGTTATTTTACAGGACTTATGACAAGAAACTCCACCTTCCATAAACGTGTATAGATTTTTTATTATGTTGTCACACAATGCCATAAATCCACCTTCTAAAACAGCAATTTATTTTTCGGAATTTAAAACTCCATCATATTATTTCTGATCTTTCACTATGCTAAATTGCATATCATATCATTACACTTATTCCTCCAAATTTCATAGTACCTTGGATAAATGTATCTTCTAATTGGTCTGCGAAATGCTTCCACACCTAAATTTGTCCACTATCAAACTTTCTAATGCCCATCACTCTAGAGATGCCGTTGCACTGTTCTTTTGGAGTGATTTATTATCTGTACGACCTGTCTACCGATTTTTTTTGGATCATAGACCACTGTTTTTTTTACTCAGGGTGCAGGTCTACCTGATCATTAAGAAACATATGTTTTTACAGTTTTTTTTAAACGGGAAAATCATTAAATTTAAAGTCGATAATAAGACGTTTAATTTGACAGTGATATCAGCATTTACCCCACTTAAAATGCCTGAAAATTTGGACGCAAATGCGTGTGAAGTCGTCAATCCCGAGCGATCCTACTGTCTGTGGCATTTCGGAAATACAAGTGATTATTAATTCTAACTGTATAAGGCACCTGGCTACCTGAAATAATTATTCCGAGACCTGAAATGTTAGAATGGGAGTCGCCAGACGCAATTAAAATCACAGAACTTATTTTTTTTTGCTCGTCTATTTAATTCTGACAAATTAGTGTAGTACACTTTTTATGGGATTATAATTAAATAAATTATGATAAAACTCTCTAATAATATTAGTAAACCTTTCAATAATATTATTTTTTTTTTTTTTAAATTCTGTATGTCTAATCTTGCTCAGTTGCCACATTTGCTCAAGAAAAAGTACTAGTAAATATTAAAGTTAGTCTAAATAAATTTAAAGCAAGAAAAAAATTATAATAAAATGTTTTTTATTATTTTTTTCCGCCAGGTTGCTATAATAAGTCGAGAAATGACTGCAATAAATGTTAAAAAATAAATATATAATTTGATTATGATTAAACTTGTTACACTGAATTAAGTAAGGGTAGTATTAAGTTTGAAACTGGCATCATGTGCGACGAGAGACATGCGTAAAACTTAGCTGCGGCATAATGCCATGACTAATCTTTGACGAAACCATTTTCAGTGATGACTAGCACCCCCACCCACCACAGCGGTTGCTGGGGTATGTTCCAGAAATCCTTCACATCGACCTTATCGGGCATCCACAGCCCCAACTCTGATGTGGTAGTACAGAGTCCTCCTACCGACGTAGCATTGCCAGACTCCGATAGTCCACGCGATGGGACACAGCAATCGGTATTCAGCAATCGAACAATATACATCATATTTATTATAATCGATTATCAAAGCAATTTTTCAGATCGCGTCTAAAAATCAAATGTGTTCAATTAATCCCGAGTCGTCTGGAAAACCTCCGACGAAAGAATTGAAAAGCATCATCGCAAAGTCATCAGTAGAGGAGAGTATGGATAAGCCTGATGAATTTTTTGAGACTCCACGCGTTAAGACTGAACCTGAAATAAATATCGGCGATAAAAGGAGTTATTTGCTAGCTAAAGGATCGTCTGCGTATGTCAACAGTTCTTCAGAGAGAAGGAAGAGGGTTACGTTTGCAATGCCCCACGATGTGCGAACCTCTGCCAAAATTAAGCCACACGGTGCATAAATTGATTTATTTATTAAATTAATATATTCACATTCATTTTTATTAGTGTTTTTATTTATTTTAGTATTTTTAAAACCGAGACGAACGTCGACTCCAGGCCGGTTGCATTTGAAGCGTAATCGCACACCAAGATTTCAGGCTATTATCAATAATTTCGAATCGAAATCCCACAGACTGTATTGTACCCCACGACATTTACGAAATCAGAATCAAACTCATGATCTAACTCCCCCTTCCACCGATCCATCAGGCGCTATTTTGGCACGGACAATCGATTTCAAACAGTCGCCGACTTTGTCCGAGGAATTGAACCCGTCGCCGAAGCAATTGCCGGAAGAAGCAGCAGATTCGCCCGTCTCATCGCCAAATGAAGCCGATGTAACAGTCTATAAGAGTGTTTTGGACGATAGTCTAATGATTAACGAGGCTGCCGACTCGGTCAAGGATCTGCCGAAGGAGATAGCCGATTCTATTAAAGAGACGATTAATACGGCGTTCGATTCGGGGGATTGTTCCACTGAGATACAATTCAAGATTGTCATTACTAAAAAAATTGTTTCGATCAAAGAGACGTCGCGGAAGATGGACGAGCAGCGATTTGTCGGACAGGATAATTTCAACGGTGTCGTCAATCAAAAGGAGTCCACCACCATATGGTCCAGGTTGATGGACGGTGTCAAATGGGTTATATGGGGGAAGCAGACGGATGAAAAGAAAATTCAAGGTAATTATCGTAAATTTTAAACCAGAACTTTAAACGATATTGTCACGCCGGAGTGACAAACGCTTGTTACACACCCCAACATGTTTTGTCCCATTTCCCCTTTCATCAATGTCAATATAATTTTCTTCCTACCAAGATAGTCCAATTTAAAGTGTGGAAATTCATATGTACATAATATCATAAATTTATTGAGATAACTTTTACTAGCAGATTAAAATTACAAAGCATATTCCAATAAACAAAAATATCAGTAGAATTACCTATAATTAAGGTTTATTTTATATGACGATGAATTTATTCAATAATAAACCTTTGCGAGATACGAGAAGGAATGCCTGAAATGGCACACCGCAGGTCATTTTCAGCATTAAGTCTATTTATTGTTGTGTTTTAACGCAATGAGTTTTGGTCAAAATATTGTGTTTAATTTCTCATTAGACATATTTTTTGCTTCAGAATCATTTTTCAGCTATAAAAATTCGTCTTGACAGTTACCAGAAACTTTTTCAACAAACAATACATATAGAGTTTAGAAAAATAGTGACTAAATTAATTTTACAAAGTTTCCAAACTCTTATTAATTTCATTTCTTGAAGATTTGAATAATGTTTCAGTTATTGCAACATTGTTTAGCCTTACTTTTTTCTATATATTTTCGAATTTAGAGCTCATTTTACAAAATTCATAATTGTAATTAGTCAGATTCAAAACTCTTATAACTGAGTTTTCATAGCTAGTGCCTAATAATAGATAATACAATGAATTCTACAAAACCATTTCAAAAACTCTTCGTCTAAACATAATTGGTGCTTCACTTGTATTAGTCCACTAAAGATTTTCTGATTTAACCACTTGTGTGGTCAACCTCTTGGAAAAAAGTGGGTAATTGTTCTCGAAAGATCAAATTACGACACGTGTCACTCAACGCGCGCGATTGGTTTCTCTAGACTGAAGGAGAATGACCCGAGCTGGATTCGGGCAAATCACTATAAAAAGTTTCGTGTACGATGTGCCCGAATCCAGTTCGGGCAAATCACTGTGTCAGCAAAATACCTGCCCGAATTGTATTCGGGCAAATCACACAAGGGGTTAAAGAAAATTTAAACTTTAATCTAAGAACATAGTGTTTCATCGATTGTTCAGCATTTCAGAGATTCACCCCCTGTAACTCAAAAATTAACTGCCAAAAGGGAATTCTCCATCAGTTAGAAATCTCTGAATTAAACGTTTTATATATATTAAAGTTTCAGCTATATTTTTGTAGTTGCATTTAATTATGTAAATTTCTTTAGTAGTTAAATAGATGCTAAGATGACAAAAAAATGAACCTTATACAAAAAATGAAGGGATGAGTTCCAAATAATTTACTAATTTACTAACTAGTTCCGACTAATCTAAAAATTTTAGGAAATTTTGGGTTCATGTTTAATTTTTGATTATCATTATTGACGATTTATTAATCCCAAGTAATTACTGATTATTTATGATTTTTATTGTAAAAATTCTCTATGAAACCGTGAATTTTAAAGATTTTTCTATGGCGCATAAAATCAATCTACCACGGAAGTGGCAGATTTATTCAAATATTCAAAGTAATTATAGTAAAATAAATAAAATAACCATTAGTGTATTTTTTAATTTAGTTTATTTGGTGAAAAGCCTTAACGTTGCCTAATTATTTTTCAGCTAGTCTGCATATCGTTTTCTCCAGATCGAGTTCGTTTGTTGAAAAGTTTGCTGAAGCAATTTATATTGCCTCCCTTAACATCTTTCACGCATTATTAAATATCTTAATTGATTATATAATAAAAAGCTTTCGGATACTTAACGTATATATTTAGTGAAAGCTTTTGAATTATTCTGAATTCGATTTATTCGTTTTCTCTATCTATGCTATTTTAGCTGTTTATTAAAATATGCATATATTAGGAAGAATTACGTAGAAGAAAATAATTTTCTCAGTAATATATTATTTTGCACTTAAATAATAATTAAATATTTAATGGTATATGGTAATTGATGATAGCATATTGTTAAAATTTGTACATACGCGATAAATTTTCGAGCACTTCCGCTTCCCGCTTTTCATTTTTCGGCGTTGCCACATACACACAGAAGTAAAACGTTTCAGCTTATTGTTGGTGAATTTCAAAATATTTCCCACCAAGAGTTTCTCGGCAATTAGTCGTGAAAATGGCAGCCAACAGTGATGTGCGTAATAAGCGGGGAGCTTTAATTAAGTTCTTGGTGTCGAGGAACGCCATTCACAAAGGGCGCAGGACGCCCTTTGAGGATATAAATCGATCAGGGCCTCCAGTTTATGAAAAGCTCCGGCTCGGAAGTGTTAAAACGCTGAAAGAAACCGGCGCTGATTAACCGGATTGATTTATTGAGCATTGAATCGAGTGACGTAATTAATTTCATTTTTTTTTCAGATCCGAATTACTCTAGCGATGCATTGTTAATGTCGACTAGCAAGAGGAAACGGATTTTGTCCGATTTGAGTGATAGTCCCATTACTAATAAGCGGCACAGGTATTCAGGGCGAATTAAAGGGCGGAGGCCTTTGGATAGAATATTCAAATCGGAGTCGTTTCCAGCTGAAATATCGAATGCTACCCACTCAGATGTATTGTCGTTACAGAATTTTAAAGAGAATCTAGATGAAAATCCACAATTGAATCAATCATTCTGATTCAAATCCAATAAATAATTACGTATGTTTCATATTATGGAGCTTTCACTGAATCTCTCATTTTTATTATTATGTGTATCATTTATTTTCTAGATTATATAATTAATTGAATTATTTTATTATTATTTTTTCAGCATCCTTATCCAATGACGCCATATCTCATATACAATACACATACATGTGCGAAATAAATTTTCTTATTGATAAATTGGTTTCATTATGTTTGTCTTTTTTATTTTCCGCTTTGTTTACTCTCGCACAACCTTGTTAACGAAGTTGCCGACACAAAAAAATTCTTGGTAATTGACAGCATAACTCAAGTCCGGCGAGGGAGCAGGACAGAAGTTCATGGGCTTGGGCTACAGGGTCGTTTTCATAATTTTTTGTCCCCGGGGCGTGCCGAGGGCTCTTTTTGTCGTTAAATTATAGTGCTGATTTTTTTAAAATAACCTTTGACACCCATCCCTCAAAAATATGTATGGTAACGTATACATAGTAATATTACATGTAAGCATCATGAAAAATATTTTTTTTATATAATACGCATCATAAAATATATTATTTTCCTTCTTTTAGAAACTCTTCGATCCCTTAATAAAGAAAGCTATTGGATTCTGAATAAAATGCTAATATACGTATCATTTTTGCTGTATATCGAGGAGATTATTAAATGTTATTGTTGAATTTGTTCTGATTAAGGTGTAGATTTTATAAAAAAAAAGATACTGTTAGGACATGATAAGCTGAAAATCTTATATTTCACAGTGAAATACAATCTATTAGTAGAGATAACATCAGTCGAAGATCTTATGATGTTAGAAGATACTTTATTTTCAATATTTTGCTTTAAAAAATATCATATCACTCTGATCAGAATTAAATATTTGTATATATTACGAGTTATATAGAGATATTTATCATTTTTAGTATGAACAACGATATATCGTTGTTAAATATATTCAAAAGATTTTCACAATTATATTTAATAATCCAAACTAATATTTTGAACACCCTTTATTCACTTATTTTAAGGCATATTATTTTACAGGATATATACTTATATTTTATATATTTAATTAGGTATATAAATATTATTATTATATTTTAGGTTAAGCATAAGTATAAAGCAAGGTTGGTTGGTTCATAATCCGGACTAATGAGAAAGAGGAGTTATTAGGAAGATTTGATACCTCAATCATCTCAAGTCAAGATATTGATGAATTTCTCATCAATATCTTGACATTTTTAATAAAAAAATGATTATTCTAAGAATAAAAATAGGTGTTTATGATATGCTTCATAATTTGGTCAATATATTAGATTTATTAACTAATTAATATGACGCATAAATGGCAACGTTCTCGGTGATGTCTCGCTGCATACTGAGTTCTCATCGCACGTGCCAATCACATGTTTCACTCGCACTCGACATATCGTCCGGGATGCGAGCGAGAAAAACCACCTATGACAACAAAAACGAATATATGTTGTTTTTATTTTTTTCGTAATTGCAGACAATAAAACACAATGATTATAACTATTTTACTCAGATTCAAAAAGTATGTGACATCCTACATTTATATTAAAAGAGTTATTCGAAAAAATAGACCTCCAATAGACATCGACATGGCTAGGTTAAAACGATTAATAATTTATACATCTTCACTAGCATCTTTAGTATTTTTTTAATTTGGTTTAGATTAGAAATAATATCCGGATCGCTTATAGGTCAGAAACTTAAAATACAAGTAATCGTATTCTAATCACTCTATCTATTATTTATCGACCAATTTTTAAAGCAATAAATATCTGAAATATATAATCAGTTATCTTTGAGCTGCCACATTTCAAATATTTCACTTTTTTGCGTTTGTTAGAATTAAAAAAACATTTTTTTACATCTAGAAATATTTTCCAATGCTATCAAATGCGTTTTACTAACTTTATTTTATACCAAAGTTGTGTTACTCCTAGTATCGCTTTAAGTACCGTTATTTTTTTCACAATCCAATTAAATCGTTATCTTTGTTACAGATACTTTCAAGAAAGTAAATTTGTTAATCAAATAAATAATGACTTGAGCAATGTGATAAATTAAAAAAAATAAATTGGATTGTCAAAATTTGATGAAAAAGAGGATCTAATAAAAAATATTCTTAGATTTGTAAAAAAATCTATTACTGTTGGATTCTGTTTACATCTAGCTAATATTCCTCATACAAATTCGATGTTTTCACATTTTTTGAACTCCGTTTTATAGAACCAACTGGCTTTTTAACTTATTTATGTTTTGTCACGCTTTTCAGTTATTTATTCCCCAATCTGATGTTCTATTGACTCCAAAAGATGATCAACCGATGGAGCAATGTCTGATGAACAAGGAGGGTGTGATAAAACATTTTAATTCAGCTCCTGTTTATGTTTTGCCTTGTCATAATTAATGTGATTTTATGAGGAAATAATTCAGGATATCATTATCAAAATTGAAGGTCATCCTGATTTAAAGGCGTCTTGTAAATCCATATCATCTGATTTACGTTTTGGATACTAAAATTAACTTATGTTAACTGTAAGGACTTGACTATAAATCTTATGAATGGTTTTCGTAGCCTTGTTTGGGATTGAAACCCTGATCGTAATAGAACACCATGTAATGTTTTACACTCTACTCTTAAATATATTATTTTTCTGAAGTTTTCTTCATTGACTGAGTTAGTAATTTGATTACCTTATCAAAATTTGTGATTAAATGGATAAATTTTATTAGATTCAATATTTTTGCATTTTCCAGCGGCATCTGGTGTAATTTGACGGTCAAAAAGAGAATTTCGCCGCCATATTAATGACTTATTCGGATCACACAGCCAGCCTTTGACATACGAAGCCTCCACCACCGCCTTAATCACTCGGCTCGCGGCCTCAGTTTAATTACTGACGCCTAATAACGTCAGGGGCGACGTTTTATTAACAATCCATCCCCACCCCACCTACCACTTTTACCTACGTCATGCCTTATAACGACATAATTAGGGTGGGGGCAGGGAATGGCCCCATTGTTGATGGACTCAGCAAGAAGCTTTGAATCATCATTGTTACTTATCGAGCAACCGGTCTAAATAAATAGTTAAATATATTTTTATACCACGTAAAGCATTTAAAAAAATATAAAATTAATTGTAGAGACGTGTAAAGGGCTTGGCGTTGCATAGAAGCAGGTGGATGGTCAAAAAATGTATAATAAAAATACGTGGAAGATGGCTAAAAAATGAAGAGTCGCTGTCTGCATACAAATGTAGTTCGTGTCTCTTTGCTAAAGGAATAAATCAGTGGACAGTTCGCCGTCGCAAATTTGCATATTTTCCCATACACCAGATTCATTTGCGTAACTGAAAATTTATGCCTTCTTCGTAAATAAAATATCAACGTTGGCCGGTTTGGTACTGGGCAGTTTTGCCCAAAGTTTGGAATTAATTCGGACCGCACCGGAGGTAGACTCGGAGATGGGCGGATGGGGGAGACTGACCGTTCGTCGGATTTGTGTAGTGGAATTAATAATGCGGCGTTAATAGGTCTCCTCGCTACCTATAACATTGAATATACATACAGTCGGGATTAGAGAAAGGGTCTTATCGTTTTATAGTCCTGTGACTTTAAAGTTCGACTTTGAGTTTGTGTTGCGTTTAATGTATTAACACTATCTAAGGTCCAAATGCTTTATGTACTGTAAAAAAATACCTAAAATATATTAATATTTAATATAAATACATTAGAATAATATTAATTGCTTTATTACTACGTATTAAGCGCATCATCTGGTAATATACAGTTATTTTTAATAAATATATTTTATATTCCGAAATAACTTCCGTCTTGCCCCCATCACGAATGTACCTAGTTAAAACGTATTTTTATTTACTGTATAAAATACTCAGTAATTATATTAAACCCCCCCTCCTCCCCCATTAATGGCAGGAGATACGTAAAACGAAAACAATTAATTTGTTTTGTACTTTATATAATATTAGGTTGAGTCATATTAATATATAACTTTTTATTTTGCTTAAAAAAATGCAAACCTTCTCCCATCTCAGTGGCAACTTATCGATTCTGTCCTCATAAAATTTGGTGATTGAAAGAAAGAATCAAAGGCCTGATTGCCTTCCTTATCATTAATAAAACTTTTGCCATTTAAAAAAATCTGTAAGGAACAGAAAATGTGGTAGTCCGTAGGAGAAAGATCTGAAGAGTAGGGTGGAATGTGGCAATACAGACCAGCTTAGCTTTAGAGTTTTTTCTTGGGACACTTTTGCCGTGTGTGGTCTGGCGTTATTATGTAACAGGATAACACCTTTCCGATTGACGGAGTGCAGGCGCTTTCCAGTAGTTTTTCATAAACTCTTTGCAGCTGCTGAACGTATGTATCGACAGTGTACGTTTCATTGCGCTTCGTCGGCTCTTGGTAGATTTTTTAGACGATCCCACCATACACACAATAAAGTTATCTTGCCATGCATATTGGCTTTAGGGTCCGGTTGACCCCTATTAATTTTTTCATAGGTGATTCATTTTTCATCGCCTGTTATTGTCCTGTCAAAAAAGGGCTCGATTTTATGCCCTGAGAGGAGACTTTCCCCAAATTTTCCGAGTGAAGATAGACTATAGATCAAGGGTGAGCAACCCGTGGCCCGCGGGCCGCATGTGGCCCGCCATACTTTCTCGTGCGGGCCTTCGAAGATTTTACATTTTAAATTTAAAATTTCTACAGTGTCCCTTAGCCTCATTGTACCATAGACGTAATCATCTACTTTCGCCATTTTTTTAATAGTATTTTTATTAACCTTGCCGTGCCAAAGTGCTAGTTAGGACTGCAAATTTTTGATTTTTCTCGAATAATTAATTAATAATTATTTTATTTCAAATTAATTCATTTAAAAAAATGGCTTTTATTGAATATGATATCAGATCAAATCCCATTCATGTTTCTTATTCATTATACAAAAGATTTTTTTGTATATACCTTAAATAAAATTAATGAGAGTAGAACGGAGATTCGACCAAAAATGATCAGAGTGGAAAGGTAAATATAACTCCTATATATCAAAAACTTTTTATTTGTCTAAAAAAGTCTAAATAATAAATATTATAAGTAATCATTGATCTTTATTGTCCACAATTTCGAAAAAAAAATGAAAACCACAATACACGCTTCTGTAGCTACGTTTTTAAACCAATGTTTTTCTCGCTCGCATCCAGTACGATGTGCCAAGAGCGATTGAAACGTATACTAGTGACACGTGCCGCGAGAATTTGGCGGTCGGTCTACTGGCGGCTTGTCGTCAGTCTGCGGCGGAATATCGTCGGGTGTGCGTATCATTTACGCGTCATATTATTTACTAAAAAAAATTAAAACATCGACCGTTGGAAATATGGCATAATTGAAATGCCCCGAATTATCCATTACATAGAAAAATATCATCAATATCTTGTCTTGAAATGCTTGGGGTCTATTTTATTTAAGTATTTTTATACGGGTTTATTTTGTTAATATTGAGATACTTTGAGTTCATTATTCAGTGTTTGTATTATCAATAGTTTCTTACATGCGGACCGCATAACATTTTTAAATTGGTGCTGGCCCGTTGTTAAAAAAGGTTGCTCATCCCTGATATAGGAGTTGTGACGTTAGAAGACTCTCTGCCAACTTCCTTGTCGTTTGACGTAAATTTTGTTACAATATCGCATTTAAAATGTCGTCATCGAAGTCGCCCTTGGTTTATCTTGCAAAGACTCATCGCCGGAAACAAAAATCCCCCTGTCGGGAGAGTCACTTGCGAGTAAATCCAAACAATGGAAGTCGTATACCTGAATCGGAATTTAATTATGACTCAACCTAATAGAACTCTGTAGTTATAAACAACTCCATGCAATGATTGTAAAAAGAAGCGCATACCCAATGATTTTGACACTTACATTTTTGCACAGAAATTTATTCCAAGAACTAATTTTATTGATACAGAGTATAGAGTAAATTTCAAGGACACCTTTTTTAGGTAAGGGTTCGCTGTGTGATTTTAATTTAGTGTGAAATTCGTATAATATTAACTTTTAATGCCTTGGTAAATGGCCAAAAGACCAATCTCTCTCAGAATTTCTTGTAATAACATTTTTCGAATAATATTCATACACGACTAGATGGCTTCATTGTATACCTCGTTATTATGTTTCACATTTTTACTATGACTATTCAAAGTGTGTTGCATCTTCGGCGAAACACAAAAGGATGAACGAACACAAAAGATCTCTCCCTCGCATATGTATAAATAATATGTACATTTATTATTTTAGCTATTTACCATAATTTAAAAACTGAAGGTAGCATTAGCTTTTTTTTTATTCGTGATATTGAAATATAATCTATTATATTTCAATGAGTCGCGTT
>JAGXCT010032384.1:3835-18653 GCA_022495035.1 Philopotamus ludificatus | reverse complement strand
AATGGTTGGGTGATTTTTATCGAACCTTACGTAAACGGATGTCTTTATTATCAGACAGCGACATTAGATGAATATATTTTTCATGTTAAATTGTATTTTTTACAAAGTAGTCTTTGAAACGTGTTTTTCATCTGAAAGTTCAGTTTACAGGCAACAGGCAATGTCGTTACGTAATGAATTTATGAATTTGCCAGCGATTTAATTCCCTCAAGTTGACCCATTGAGCGCGATGAATTATGGTAATTCGATAAAGACGCAAACTACGCTTATCGGACGATGTTACAAAACGGCTTCGGCTGCCCTTCATAGGTTGCCCATAAAGTTCTAGCAATAACGCGGTCGCGGACACAATGGCCGGCCCCGCACAACACTCGCCACTCGATCATTATAAATCCATCAGAACGCTGAAAGCAGATGGGTCGCGGCTGGGAGATTGGAATGGGGGTGGACGATGGGCCGGGCGGTGGGGGGCAGATACCAGTAATGACCCTTGACGGGCCACCGAAGAAATATAAAGGGAAAGCCATCAAATTTAAAGGCGAACCATTAGAGCGTCCGCCGTCATGTTTAACTGCAAAGATCCGGATCCTCCAGGTCAGTTACGGCCCAAGCGATCCCTTGCAAGGGAAAAAAATAATAAATACCCTTTGGCGATTGTTTCCGAGTGAAAGGCCGCCGAACGGAAGAATACTTCAGAGCTTCTGATACAATTTTCATAACCAACAATGAAAGGGAGCGAAAGCTCTCGTCGTGTTGCGGAACAATGAACATTTTTTTGTGATTGAATTCGCAGAATAAAAAATCTATAGACACTAAATGAGTCCAATGAGGATGTGTTTTGTGAAATAAGATGAAATCTAATCCAATCTGTAATTATTAATAAAAAAAAAATATAGAAATTATACTAACACGTATCAAATATTCTAATTATTAGATGAAGCGGAAAGAAATGTCATTTTATTGTTGCCTTACTTTGAAACCAATTTATCACCGGCTGTCATATTTAAATAAAACGAAACTACCCAAATCATCTGAGATATTTATGGAGACATCTTGAAACCTCGACAGTGCTATTTGCGGTTTTAAAAGGTAAAAGTGATGCAAGTGAGTGAAAGGACAAACCAAAACTAGGGTGAATTTTTAAAATTGATGATGACAGTAGAGGTGTTTTGTACCCAATTAATTAAATTACCCCTCCGTCATAGCAGCTCAAAAACAACCGCATTGTTCGAAGGGGGTCTTTCGGGGACCCCAAACATTTGAAGTCAAGATATTCATGAATTCTTTATCAATAAATTGATTTTATTTTCTTAAGGAAACACTAGTTATTCATGATATGCTTCATAATTTGGTCGACATTTTAGATTTTTTAACACCGTAGACTCTCGCGTCACGTGTCAATAGTACGTTACACTCGCATTTGGCACATTGTACCGGATGCGGGCGAGAAAAAACATCGCGCGCGTGGCAACAGCAGGGAATATTGTTGTTTTTATTTTTTTTGCATCGCTGACAATAAAGAAAAATATTTTTTTTTAAAAATACAAAAAGCTAGTAACATATAGGATTTATATTAAAAGTGTTATTCTAGAAAAATCAAGTCCATGTAATATTTAGATCTAGATAAAAAATAGTCCAAAATCACTTTTAGTAGTAATTAAAATAGCGGACAGAGTTAATATTTAAAATGGTTTTTTGTCATACGGAAAAAATGACATTTCTTTTCGTTTTAGCGAATTAATGATAATTTACATTAAAAATATATTATTAAATAAAATTGTGTGAGAATTAATGATCTTGTCCTAAACTCTTTAACTGCTTAATGACACTATTGTATTATTATTTAAATGTTTTTTTTATTATTAATATGTGTTAAATTTTTAATTTATTTGAACCATCACTGTCTCAATTTTCCACCCATCTAGTTTTGTCAAAAACATCTCACGGAGCACCGTCACTTTCTAAATTATGAACACCCCCAAAGTTATTTATTTTACGACGAAACCCTTTCTAAATAGAGATACGGATCAGAGGGGTTTTCATTATGATTTTCATATTTATATTATTTGATATGTAAAAAGGATTTGACGTAGGCCCACGTGCTCTAATCTATTATTAGCCCCTCCCCGAGGGACCTCCTCGACTCAATTATGAAATTTCATAGAGTTTAATTAAAACTTGTTTTTCCATCCCGGTCGCTAAATATTATTCCCGTATCCATTGATAGTGAAAATGATTAAATTTTGTCATAAAAATATTGTAGTCATCCAGTGATATGATTTTATTAGTATAATGTCATTTCAAATTTTTTCGAGAATAAATCTAAACTATATTTCATATGCGGCGTTGTTGTTACTGTAGTTTTATCTCATAAATCAGGGTACGTCGAAGAAATACATCAAGTCCAATATGTCTTTCAAAGTAAAGCAGTATTTTCTATATAAAAAGAGATACAGTTTTTTTTTCAGGAAAAAAAGTTTTCCGTCCGTGAGTCAGCTCTCACAAAAATAAATTTAATAAAGTTGTTTTCTATTCATCCAAATTGGTTTTGTAGAAAACAAGAACAGCCTTTATGGATATAAATATTTGAAATTTTCATGTCGTACATGGAAAGCGTAACGACTGAAAATATATGTATTTGTATTCTTGCTGAACATTTATTTATTTATGACACTATTCTGAGAAAATAATAGATACGTATATATTCTTGAACAAATATACGAGTTATTAAAATTGTTAAAATTAAGTCGATGCTCTTATTAGTGAGTAAAATATAAATATCCTTAATAATTTTACGGTGTTTGCTGAATTACCGCATGCATGTCAATGCTGAAAATTTGAATTGAGATATGGCGTGGAAAATTCCGCGATTTATATTTTCTATTCTTTGGATTTATTTCTTTTGATTCCAGCCGAGAGCCCCTCCCGCATTATATATAGAAGTGGCGTTCAAAAAAAGATACCGGCAACGTTTTTAAAGGGTGTATTCGAGGTCCATAAGACCTTTGCCGAAACCCTTAACGCTCCAACGGTCCATCGATTCTATTGACTTTAACTGATTTCGGGTTAATTTCACATTAGCGGGGTTGGAGCAGCCACTCCATTGACTGTCGGGTTAACGGTTCGGAAAAACCGAAGTATTTCGTTTAAAAATTTAAATATAGCACGCACGATTTTGTTTTTCTGTTTTTTTTTTTCATTTGGAGAAAATTCGTGCTACGAGATGGTATCAGGATGAAGCCCCTCGGGAACATTTGTGGGATTTTGTGTGGATTATTAGGCCGTTTCGAAAAGTGGTGCTAATCATTTGATGTATGGTCCCGAGATTCCACTCGGTTTGTTGCAAATAAATATTTTTGGCTCTAAATTACTTGCCTATCAGCATATCTGATAATAGTATATACATATAAAGCTTTTATTTTTCTAAGAAATTATTTATTTTATAACAACTTACGCAAGATAGTTGTATTTATATTTTTTTTATTTGAAATAAAATTATGGCTTACTCTATGAAAGTTGTTTATTAAAAAATATTCCATATTTTCCAGAAAATGCTGATGAAATTTTTAGCTTATACAAATAGCTGTATTATATATTATTTTTTCGATTTAAATAGTTAGTAATATTTTTTTATTATATATTTGTATAAAAATATGACAATTGTCTAGGAATTAATTGAAAATCACAACACATTTTATTTTCAATAGGATCAGCCTTTTCGATTTTTGAGTATCTCGACTTCTTATGTGATATGATCATTTTTTAGAGAAATTCTAAATAAAAATACAGCTGATTTAAATTAAAAATGCAATATTTTTTATAGAAAGTCAGGGTTTCAATATCAAATAACATTTTCATCAAATTTTCAAAATGATCCTTTGGTATAGAGACAGCAAATTGAATTTCAAAATGTTTTTACCCGTGAACGAGGGGTCCATTAGGACCCAAAGTGTTTATTTTTTAACAAACTTTTTATATTTGTCTTAAAAGTCTAAAAAATAAATATTACAAATAATGATTGTCATATATTGTCAATTGTGAATAAAATAAACACAGAAATATTGAATTTTACCTTGCGCGCGATGTTTTCTTCGTTCGCATGCGGTACGATGTGACGAGTGCGATTGAAACGTGCGATTGACACGTGCTGCGAGAGCTCAGTTTACTTCGGGACATCGTCGAATGCGCTTGTCATTTATAAGTCCATTGATAGATGTTGATGAATAATTCATCAATATATTGATTTAAAATGCTTGGAATCTATAATAGACCCCCTTCGGACGACGCGGTTGTGTTCGAGTCGTCGTGGGGGATGGGTTAAATATTTGATTTTAACAGTTGGGGAATCTTTGATGCAATTTTAACGGGAAAGGAGTCAAACTGACACCTAGAAAGTGTTATATTTATACTTTAATATACTTTTTCAAATAAAATTAATACTCCTATGTAGTTGGCACAACGATCTTTCATCATTTATCCATTGTTGTGTTTTGTACAAATTTAGCAGATGTTTCAACATAGAATCAGTGATTCTCCATTTTAAATGATGATCGATTATTACATTAATATGAAAATATATTTTTTTTAAAAATAGTTCAAAGTTTTAAAGAAGAGGAGCCAAATATATCTTCGTAATGTTTTATGTTTATTTTTATTTGTCAAATAAATTCAATACTTTTATGAAATTATCACAACGATCCTTAATCGTTGTTGTATTTTTAATGGTATTCTGTCCAAATTATTAAATATTTAAATCAGTGGTTCTTGATTTTTAAATTTTAATAAGATTGTCGATTACAACGTAAACGTAAATATAGAGTTTCATTGTATCCCATTTTACGAGCCCGGAATTCACGTTTTCCCACTATTTGTGTTCAATTTTAATAATCCCGTATTATTTTAGTACCTCGTTTCTAACCCTAAATCTACGTTTCTTCCTTTTCACGTTTTTTATCAATCCCTTCAAACACGTAAAAACGTAGTTTTACCCTACGTTATTATCTTCGAAGAGTTGGAGGATCTTTGATGAAATTTTAACTTAGGAGGAGCAAATTTATTATAAAAAAGTTTTCTATTTATACTCTAGTACACTTTATCAAATAAATTAATGACTAAAATTGCAAGTATTTGAAATTATTTTTAAGTAAGGTAAGGATTTAAGATATTTTGTCATAAGTTTGTCTTTGTTTGATTATGTTTTATATATTTTTATAGCTTAATTGGTAAAAAATTACCTTAGTTTATATTATCAGCCGATATATATGATTTTTTAAATAATAGCTAGTGTTTTACTCGGATGGGTGACCATTCCGAAGAATTCTTAGTGACTGTTCAACAGAGGGATGGGGTGGAGGCTGAAGACCTTCATTTCACAAAAAAATAATTATCAAAAATAAAAGCTAAAATACTTTTCAGTATAAAAAAGTTCTTCGGTGCAGAAGGCAACGGGAAAACCATGTCCATGGTCATCCATAGAGGAAACCATGCACATGGTCACGTTCCTCAGACATGAGGGAAAGTGTGTTAATAGTTTATATAAAAATAATGTTATTTAATAGCTTTACAAAAATAAAATTGTTTAAATTTTATCAAATAAGGTGTAGTATTGAATTAATTTTTATTATCATTGAATAATCTTATGGCTTGAAAAATGATATTTTATTACAGAAAATTGGTATTATTCGTATGAGTTAAAAAAAAACATAATTTCTGCCAATGTTCTTGATCGATAATTATACATTTAATCTTTTTTATTAATTTTAACACAATTTTTATAGCATAGTTTGATTTTTCTCAATAAATATGATTTTTTTTATAAAGAGGTAGCAATGTTTCAGGTTTATTCGACTGCCAGTTCCATGAATGTGTGATGGATGAAAAAAATGGGCATAAGGAGATGTTAAAATATTTTATTTTTGCATAATATATTGAGATGAAACACGGCTATGTAAATTGCACAATTTCGTTTTATCACCGGCAGCCGGTTATTCCCCCCCAACACAATAAATATTTTATACGAATTTTTATTTTATATTTATTATTAGTCTAATTTTATTGCAGGCAGTAAAGTTATATCACTTTTATTACAAATTGCATTGTTGCCAGGGTAATAGAGTTCTGCTGATGGAATATTTTTACACGTGCCCTTAAACGTGGGGGGGTCGATGCTTATTTCAAATGGGCTATTTATTATTTTAATATATTTTTCACGCTTTTCAAATAACACTGTTCGAGAATATGTCATTTTTTTTTAAAACAAGATGTTAATTATGTCCTTATCTTTGAAAATACATATTTTTTATTTGATACGGATGAGGGTAATTTATTCTGTATGGAAAATGGTATATTTCCATAATTGTTGCTTTTTGTTTATACCTACATCATATGTCCCTTATTGAATTAGCCCTGAGCACGCGAGGGAAATTCCATATGTACATTTCTGTGTACACTTGTGTATGTATACATAGTAATTATGCATAATTCGATCGATTCATCTCGATTATGTATTATGTTGATGGCGAGTGTTGAACTTTGCGATAAAGGTGATGTCTTAACGATTATAATTTATTGGTCATTTGAATGGAAAAACGTCTAGACATTTCGGTGCGCGGATAATTCTGTTTGGCGCTTTGCTAAATGGATGTGCGATAAAAAAATGGTGAATATTTTGGCCCCTGACAGTGAAAATAAATAAGAAAACTATGAGCATTGTTTGTCGGGCTTAAAATCTCGACAGCTACATTTTCATGTTTGTTCGCGCGGAAAAATATGTCAATTTTCGTACACCCAATGTACGAGGAATGTCGCAAGTTTTATTGATATTTTTATTTATTTATTAGGAATTGTTTAAATTGTATGTATCAGCTCATTAAGCCAAGTGTTGTGGCACATCCCGCTTGTAAAATTTCGGCGTTTCCCCAACGCCGTGTCGTATAATTAATCTGAGATTAGAAAAGTTTAGCATCAACATATTTCTGATTTAACATGTTTTCGCATGTTTTCGGGTGTTTTCTCAGAGGATTTGAATAATGAAGCCGAGGTGAGGAAAGTTTAAATCACGCACGTTCCCCAGCTCGTATCTCACAGAACTGTATCTCAATAAAATATAGCCTGAATTTCGTATTATTTTATGTCTAATTTAAAAAAATAAATATTAATAATATCAAGTACCTGAAAAGATAATAATAATAAATTGCTATGTATAGGTTCATTAAAAAAATATATATGATTAACCGTTTAATTTTGAAAGCTGTATTTTTTTATTATTACCTTGACATTTGTCCTCTTTTTAACAACTTCACATGTCTATTATATTACGTTTCTAATTTTTATTACCTATTCATAGTCGTCGATGTCAAGGACGTGATCATCCTCTTTTGATTCTTCAGTTTGTAGAGTCTTAAAGAAATGAAAGCCTGAATATAATTGCATGTACAAGTTAGTGATCATCGTCGGTCTCTTAACTCATTGCATACGGGGGTCGTGGATTTCACGTCAAAAGCGTTTTTGTGTATATACGGGGCGCGCATATTCCACGCCAGCCGATACTACGCGATTGATCGGCTGTGACTTTTACAATGTTTATTTTTTTTAAATATTTTTTTTGGCAAGGCACTTGATAGTTCTAGCCATACAAAAAATAGTTCAGATTTTGAGGAGATTTTTGACAAATGCGGTTCAAACCATTTATTCAAATTTATTTATGACGTTGCTCAACACTTGGAGCTATATAAACAGCTGTTGTGGATAATAAAAATTGTAGCCTATCCCAGTGACCCAACGGCATGGGTAGCCTTGAAATTTTATACACAAGCCTTCTAAATACATATTTAAAATTCAGCATTCAAAACACTGTTTAAAAAAAAATCAATTCGGTCCGTTTCCAAAAAGTTTGGTGATGCCTGCTATAAGATAAAAAATATTTTTAATGCATTAACTATCCAATAAATGTTATAGTGCATTTAGATACATTTTCGGTTCAATATCTTGAATAATAAATAATTTTTTTTGTAAAAAAACGACGTTTCGCGATTCGCTCCATATGCGATGTGTTAAAACTGATTATACAAATTGTAGATAGTATTACTTTATTATATAAGTTCAGATACATGAGAATTGATATATTTCTTCTATCTGTTATCTATAAGATAGTAAGGATCCTTCTTTAATATCATATTTCAAAAGAAATCAAGCTTTTTCAGTCTTTTTTGCATTAAAAAGGATAAATGAAATATTAATTCTAGTCTTATGAGATATATCTTGATATTTTTTTCATTTTCTAAGACGTTCTTCTGATGTTTGAATCTCGCTTTATGATATAAAAGCATAAATAGACTTAGTAATGATCTGTTTATCTCAAAAATTAATAGTGTAAAAAAAAACATTTTCTAGTTAAGAAAAAGCTTAAACTAAATGTATACCGGTTTTTTCAATTTTTAAAATCTACTTTTAATGGTTAGGCCTCACTTTAGATAATGATTAGTCCAAGATAGATATACTGAAGATCTGTTCATTAGATATAATAATGGTTTCGATTATTTAGTTATTCAGCTTAAAAAATACTTAGATTCAATATTTTGATTTGCAATATTTCTGTATTTTTTATATTCTAAATAAAATACGCCTAAAGTTTTTAAACTTTCTCAGAATATTTTTTTTTAACATTAATGAGAGTTTAATCAAACTAAAAAGATAATACTACGAAAAGTCAGATCAACTAAATGCAGGAGATAATTTAGAATTTACAATGTTCTGGGAAGGAGTGGTATACAATGGACTGTTGAACTTTATATAGAAGCCCGTAGTATAGCAAGGAGCGTTATAGGAGGGTTTGTTTTACATTCTTTAATTTCATTCTAAATAATTGTCCGATTTAGTTGCGAATGTTGCAGAGTCACGACATCTTCTTACTTCTTAACCACTGTTTACCTTTCACTTTTAAATATATTGAATAAATACGGACAATATTTTATAATATTGTTCCAAATTTTTTAAAGATTTTATTTTTGCTTGTAAGTCCTGCTCTATGGTCCATAAGAACTGCTTATAAGCATAAAGCTGCTCAATATTCATTTATTTTATCCAACTTAACCGATTTAAAAGACTATATTTTAATTTATGTTACAAAAATCATAGCGTTAGCTCTCAACCCAGACCAGTTACTAAAGTTTCCGAGTCATGACAGGTTTTTTTCGTCCCAACCATAATTTTTCTTTCCATTTTTCCCCACATGATGGTCTCCAAAAGGTGATACTTTGGTCCACGAATGATGTGTCCAAGGTTTTTAATCTTACTGTTTTTTGTTACTTATTGTAAAAAATATGTATTTTCAATTACCCAGCAAATAAGCAGGATTTTTTTGATACAAATGTTATAGAAAATCTTTGCTTTATTCTCAAACAAAACTAGTTGTTTATCTCCCCATCTATATAAGATTATTATTAACCCTTGATTTGCCCGAATACAACTCGGGTAGGTATTTTGGTGACACAGTGATTTGCCCGAACTGGATTCGGGCACATCGTACACGAAACTTTTTATCGCATCGCGCGCGTTGAGTGACACGTGTCGTAATTTGATCTTTCGAAAACAATTCCCCATTTTTTTTCAAGAGGTTAACCGCAGAAGTGGTTAAGCTGAAACTAATGAAAGCATAAGATATTTTAATTTATTAGTTTAGCAAGATCTATTGTTAAAAGAGTTGAGGCCTGATTTTACAGCATATAATAGACATATTTATTGTTTCGGTTTAATATAGTTCATTATTTCCGATTTTCGTAATGAAATTTCGGAAAAATGAGTTGTATAACACTTCGAGGGATAAAATATATATTTTTCGTTGTTGTTGTTATTTTTTAACGCCCAGGTGGCCCAGCA
The DNA here is from genome assembly GCA_022495035.1 of Philopotamus ludificatus. Lineage (NCBI taxonomy): Eukaryota > Metazoa > Arthropoda > Insecta > Trichoptera > Philopotamidae > Philopotamus > Philopotamus ludificatus. The sequence continues at coordinate 8,777 of JAGXCT010032384.1, read as the reverse complement.
TCCGGAACGAAGGTCGCCCCGGAACAACGAATTCGGCACAAGTTTTGAAAAGTACTAGGCCCCTGATGTAATTATAAAGTCTAACTTGTTGTTCAAATCCCAGACCATATTGTTTGCGAAAGCGGTGACCTGAATAGGAAATTAATTGTGTCGGATACGGATGGCAGAAGATATTACATGCCATTTTCGCCTACAGATCCAACGGTCGCTTACGCATCTCCGCTCCCCCCTAAGTATAATACACAATATATAATATAATTTATCGAAATTTCGACTCGTATCAGTACCAGAGACAATGACGAATCATATCGGAAACGCGCCGATAATTTGATAATTAATATTTCCCGATGAATGGAAAATTAATAAAGTTGGTATTGTTCCAGAAGTTGAATGGGCAAAGTTTGGCAACCGACGTGTGCCCAACGGTTTGTATTAATTAGTCAAGTTCCTCGTCGATTTTGTATACGACGCCGAATATTTCAGTGGCAAATTTGATTGATAATTTTCATTTTTTTCAGCAATGTATTGTGTGGCGTGCGACATTGTATAGTTTCGCGGTCTCCGCCCAAAATATAATACGTTCGAGTACTTTCTTGTTGAATCATAAATTTTGCGCTATTTTATCTATCGCTTTTATTGGTAATATTTTATAAAGATGGCCTACATTCTCAATGCTACCCTGTATATCCATAGTTTAATGCGTTCAATTTTATTAAAGCATAAAACATGTGAAGCTACGTTTAATCTTGACATGGTTTTACACCATGACTCTTTATTGTGCTATACGGCATATGAATCACAATGTAAATAATAAATAAGTTAAACAATACTATCATAAAAGTATGTGGCTATAAAAATTAAATAATATAAAAAATCGGTTTCATATTCTAATAGATATAATTAAAGTATGTAAATGTTATAAACATTTTTTAGTATGGATTTGTAATAAAATAAAGTATTTTCTTAACAGCTCTTTTATAAAAAATCCATGGAATTATATCTCGTGTCATTATTTTATTAAGCAAATCTTGCATATTATTAGAAATATTTTTTGTAAAGTTATAAAATGTAGAGTAATTAACACTTAAAGTATATCAATTTTCTGTAGATAAATTCATAATATTTTTTTAGATTTCTTATAAAAATAAAAATGTTAAATATCAATAGGAATATTAGAAGATTAATAAGAGCTTAGATATTAAATTATTTATTAAAACAGCAGTATTATTTCTAACCCATCCGTCACGGCAACTCAAAAACAACCGTGTCGCCCGAAGAGGGTCTCTCAGAGACCCCCCTAAGAATTTCAAGTCAAGATATTGATCAATATCTTGACATTTTATTAAAAATAGATTATTCTAAGAATAAAATTAATTATTCATGTTATGCTTCATAATTTGATCGATATTTTAGATTTTTTAACTAGTCAATATGACGCGTAAATGATACGCGCACGTTACAATTGCACGGTTTCACTCGCACTCGGCATATCGTACCGGATGCGAGCGAGAAAAATATTGCGCCCGCGGCAACAGCAGCGAATATTTCTGTTTTTATTCTTTGTCGCAATTGCAGACATTAACCCCTTGTGTGATTTGTCCGAATACAACTCGGGTAGGTATTTTGCTAACACAGTGATTTGCCCGAACTGGATATTCGGGCATCGTATCACCGAAGCTTTGTAGTGATTTGCCGAATCAGCTCGGGTCATGTCCCCATCAGTCTAGAGAACGCATCGCGCGTTGAGTGACACGTGTCGTAATTTGATCTCGAGAACAATTACCCACTTTTTTCCAAGAGGTTGACCACAGAAGTGGTTAAAGGACGATGATTGTTAATGATATTTACTCTTATACATTTTTAAACAAATATAAAAAGTTTGTGAGATGTAGGATTTATATAAATATAGTTATTCGAAACAAATATAACATGGGGAACTAAAACACCCCATCGCCACGGCTAGGTTTATATTTTTTTTTATATAATATTGATTTATGTGTATTAAAACAGCAATATTTATTTTATTAGATATAAAACTTAATAAGGGTGATGAAATTTTTGCTTAATGCTTTTGGAATTTATAAATTTTAAAGCCATTATAATTGAAAATAATTATTAAAAGCTAATATGAGCATATAAAAAGATACTATTTTTCTAATAATTCTAAAGAATTAGGAATGAGTTTTAGCTTTCCGACAAATGTTTATTATTGACTTTTTTTTATTTAAATATATTTTATTTTATATAAAGTATACATTTTTAAGTAGATGTATCTAAATTACTTGATTTTTTTTAAATGTACTTTTCTAGTTTGTAATAAATTAAATATGTACAGATTTAAAATGTTAGCCATATTTTGGATTTTATTCAAGATTTTTTTTAATAATAACTTACTTCGTTAAAAATTGTTTTATTTAAATGTAATAAACAGCAATATTATAAAATTATAAACCAGTGTCATTTTTCCTATTTAACTAAATAAAAATTATTCAGGATATTATCTAGAATAATAATCATAAAAAACCGTGTTTGTGTAAAATGCATAATAGCAATTTAATTGTTATTTTTACGTTTAAAATTTATGTTTATCTATTTTATTTTATAAAAAACATAATATCGATTCGAAGAATGGAGTAAGGAAAATATGACTATTTTATTTATTGCCAATTAATAATAAATTAATAAAGATGGCGTCGTTTTGAGCTGTAAAGACGTCATTAAAGTTAATATTAAGCATATTTTATTTATATATTCATTTGAATATATATTTATGGTATTTTCAAAAATTGTTATCAAGTATAAAACGGTTTAAATAATATTTTATGGAAAATGAATAAAACACGATATATTTTTATAACTTAACACTCAAAAATCTCTGAATATACTCAGTTAGTATGATTGAATTCGAAGTTTTCTTCACCGAATTAATATTTTTTCCATGGAAAATTTTTTGCTTAAACTCCATAAAATTTTTCAGAGTTTCCATCCAACTTTATTCATTCAGCTGAATGTTTCAGGGTCAAACCACTTAGCGTATTTACGACGGCGGGCGTAAATCAAACACTTCCTTCCTATACAACAGCAGGATTTATGATTCATTTTCATATGCAGCCGAGGCAGACAGAGGTCACGTTGAGTCAGCGAGGCCTTAACCCGAGACCTTGAACACGAGTTAATTCGCCACTCTTGTATATTGAAATATTACACCGGGGTCTATGGTGGTAGTTGGCAGGAAGGCGAGCACAAAGGTTGCGAAGGCGTTTACGAAATTTCCTTACATTTATTTTCCGGCCATTATGTGGTTGTTTCCATGTAAATCGATATGCTATTGGCCGAATATAGTGCTCCTTGACCCATTGTTCAATTTTGTGCTCGAAACCTTTGATTACGAGCCTTTGAATCTATGAATCAGGATACGTTGGGGTATGACTTGCTGAAATTGCTGAATTTTTAAGGTCAAAAATATATTAAACGTATATTTTTTTATTTTTTATTGTCAATTTTTTTTTTAAAAAAAAATAACATCACATTATTTGAGCTTTTGCGTTGGGATTTTCTAAAAATAGTCTGTCTCTTGTGCCATATGCCAAAAATTTTGCGTCTGGTATCCCACAGAGTCTTTTGTTTCATTTCGTACATAAAATATTTTCAGCTTTTGGCAGGCAAAGTATCTGGACCGAGTCTTAAAATTGCCAGTTATACATTTTATCAAGTTATAAATGGTGAGATATTCGATTTTTACGCAAAAGCGTGACCATCTCTTCCGAATTGCCGAGGCGCACACACGATTTTCGTCGCAAAATGCTCGTTGAATCAAAATTTGATGTTCTCTTCTTTAAATAATCCAGATCAATGGCTTATTTTTTTAGATCGTTAAATTGCCATCGAACAAAATTTATGGGTTTCGGATGACGTCACAAAAATTTAAACGTGTTACGAAGACATAAAACACCACGTATTACCATTACGGCATCGACAATTTATAACATGGAAAATTTTATTATAAAATATATATTTTATGTCCTATATAAATAATACAAAATACATAATCACGTGGTATTTTTCATCATTAAAATAATAACGTTATATATTATGAACACTATTTAATAAAAATAACATATATTCAGACTGAAATTTGTCTGAAATAAATCGTAGCACATTTTTTCGGCGTATAGACACTTCACATTACGCCCTCACCACTTCTTTCAGATCAGCGATCAAGCGCGCATTTCAGGCATTCGCTTTAAAGGTTCAAGATTTATCCTTTGTCGTAATTCTTCCGCGTTCTTCTTCGCTAGATTTCTCAATCCGGCCATAAATTCAGCTGCTATCATTCTCCAGGATGACGTTCTCCGTCCGGATGACTCTCCGAAATAAAAAGAAGTGCACGCGCGGCCGCCATGAATTATTTAAAAGCAGATATCGAATCCATGCAGCATAAATCTTGAGCCGGCGGCGATAAAATGTTTTACCGAGACACTTCCGTTTTTCATTTCTCCCATGTGGGAATATATTCTGTGCTCTCTGGCATTCAACGGGGATTACGTACGTTCCCAGCTCGCTATCTGTGTCGCAGACCCAAGTGGAATAATAAAAATTATCGATAGATTATGTGCGAGTTTAAGGCATTTGTCGGGATGATGCAGGCAGAGCGATTGCCTTTTCGAATCTGCAGAATCGGAAAATTGCAGGGAAAACGCAGACGCTAGACATATCAATAATGTTTTTTTTTTATTGAAGATTATATTTATTTAAATAAATATGTCATTAATTCAATACTATAACATATTTATGTTACTATTAAACTCTTTTTAAAGAGGTTTTACTTGTTATGAAGATGAAAACCTAACTGTGAGGTATATTGGGGAAGTGCGGTTAGAGCTCAGTCTGTGGCGAGACATCGCTGAGTGCGCGTGTCATTTACACGTCATATTGATTAGTT
>JAGXCT010032382.1:13765-32307 GCA_022495035.1 Philopotamus ludificatus | reverse complement strand
GCGTTGTTCCAATAACGCGGTCCCAACTTTCGCGCTATCGGGAGTATTACTGTATAACTGAGTAAGAAATTTTTCGAATGAAGACCACGATATAAAAGACCCAGAGACCGACCGATAAAACAATGGCTCTAATGCGAAAGTTCTTAAGACACCGAAAGTGAGGTATTGGGAGACCGCCGCCATGGATAGAGCCGAATTAAAAAACAACACCATTGAGAACGAAACTCAGAACACGCTAAGAAATTATTATCTAAGAAGATGAGAGCCAAAGTCAAGGACGAATCCTTAAACCCCTGAGAAACAAGAAGAACTACACAAGAAGAATTACACAAGAACAACAAAACAAAACAAGAAGAACTACAACTGGATATACTGGAGAGGAGAATACTGAGATGAATATTTATAGCCGTATTCGACGACGGAGAATAGCGAATCCGAATCAACTAAGAGCTGTACCGATTATACAAGGATATACCAGTCACAGATGTCGTCAGTGGCCAGACTCCGATGGGTCATATATCAAGGATGTGGGATTGTCAGCCGCCGAAAAGGCTTGTCGTTAGAAACCTTTCTGTCCCCAGAGAAAAGGAAGACCAAGGCTGAGGTGGTTGGACTGTGTACAGAGGGATACTGCATCATTAAAACTTACCGAAGGTTAGAGTGACGTGGCAGCAGACCGTATAAAATGGAGAAGGGTTTTGGATGAGGCCTATGATAATGATGATGATGATGAAAGTCAGAAGGGGTTACTGTTAGTAATACTCTATAAAGGTATTTTTTATGGTCACAGTCTACTATGAAAAAATTGAAAATTTATTCATGTCTTTCATGAAATAAAAATATTCAATTATTCATTGAATCTTAATGGATTATTTTCTTAATTGAAAAATGAAAATTAGCAAAAATAATACGTGCAAAAATTTAATGGATTTGTCTGGCACGAAATTAATTCAAATACGAATTTGCACAAAACGCCGAAAAAACTATCAAATTAAAACATTTTATTTATAGATGTAAATTGGAGCGTGGACCATGGGCCTCCTCACCTTTGTTCAACCTCTGTGGTCGCGTCTGAGCTTTCTTAATGTCGGAGCTTTGGCCAGGGCTTAAGTTTTGCCCACATTTCAACACCGAGCGTTTGATTAAGATGTCCCCTTTGAACGATTCCAAATTGTTTGACTGAAGACGCCACGTCACCGGATGATGGAGCGTGGCTAATAAATTTCGCCATAAATACCACCATAAATCGTGCGAGGCCATTGTCTGCCAGTTTGTATTGTGTGGATGTACAAACAGGCACAATGAATCGAATTAGGACTAAATGTGTCAAGATATGGCCGAAATGTATGGACCAGAGTGCTACAGCTCTGCGGATAATGAAAAAATCGATCGACTTCTGTTACAATGGACGACATTAATGGATAACGGATAATGTAACGGCATCCCTCTCCGTGTGTAATGCAGAGGTATTAACTTAATTTAATTTAATAATTAAATATATTTTATGTTGAATTTGTCTTTGTCCTCTTGCGTCTCTTATTGATACCATCAGTTTATTGGCCAGAGCCGATGGACAAAAGTAATTAAGGCCATTAAGCATCTGTTGTATAGAATACAGGCCCGTTAATGTATATTTGCTAGAGTGGCTTCTGTTTGACTTTGACGGACACGCAGAGGTCATCCGGAGGTCGCCGAAACAGTGCCGCTTTTCAATTATACCCAGCCTGTTAATATTCAGGACAGCTCGACCGTTTATAGCGAAAAAAATGCTGAAAAATAGTAAAACAGTTTTCGCGTTTTTCGCGTACGTATAACGAAAACCGAGAAAATAATATGCGGGACACAAAGGACGAACGTTTTGCGCTTTGGTAGTAAATTTGAATTAGCGTGTGGCCGTGGAAAAAAATCAGTTTTCCATTTAAATGCCAAGTCCACGACCGGTTTGTTTTTCGCGAAATAATGGCTGAAAACCCACTCGGTTGTGTAATATTATAATTTAATATTCTGCACAAGGTATCCAAAATTACTATCACGCAGATAGTACTCGCAATCTAAACCTGTATGTACACATATTAAAAAAAAATATATTTATTTACATTAAATATATTAATATATATTTAACCCGTGTACAAATTGTTATCAATTTTAATGTTTTATATTTTAATATTTATTTTCTGTAATGTACTCCGACTAAAAATATTTTCTGAAACTTATTCTATCTCAATTTTGATTATATAATATCAATACCCGACGAAAATGTCGCGGTTCATTATATTCAATATAGACCACGCTATAGAAAAAAACGCTATAAAAAGTTAGGCACCCATTCAATATTTAAGGTAATGTTCTTTTAATTGTATTTTGCAATTTGAAGCAAATCAAACAATTGACCCATTTTTATATTTTCAATGACCTTGCACGTTTCTAGTTCTTTCATTCGCAATAGATGTGTCAGGGGAGTTCAAAGGGACAGTTTTTTTAGTTAATTATGTATTTTAAAATGCTTTAGCATATGGTGAATAAATAATAAAAAGGTAGATATAAATTATGAAACCTTTTCGGAAATATGTTTTATTTAGGATACATTAAAATATATATAAAAAAAAAATATATTAAAAACAAACAAAAATTTTGAACATTTTAAATTGGGTAATTATGCATTTAATTACTGTCAGAGTCATCAATAGACTTTTTTTATTACCTTTTATTATATTAAAAAGATTTTTTATAAAAAAATTAATGATTGAAAACATCTTTAACACATAAAAAACCTAATGCCTTAAAAATCGTATGCATCGATTTACTTGATTATAATTTGTTCCACCGACTATACAAGTAGAAAAATATTATTGTGAAACTGTATTGTGATGAATACCCATGGAACGATGGTTTTAGATGGTGTTTCAGCAAAAAAAAGAACAGAACAAGCCTAGCAAGGTAAAGGGGCAACCAGCTACTGACAATTATTTTCTAAGTGCACGTACATATTTAAAATGCACATTATAATATATTTACGAAAATTCTAATTTGACCTTAAAAATATTGCGTTTTGTAAAATAAACTCTATAGAAAGGACCGCTATACAAAAAACCGCCCCAAACGCTATAGAAAAAAACGCTATAGAAGTGAACGCTCTATGAGGGTTGATTGTATAGTAATAAAATATTAAGTCAAACATCTCCAATTATTTCAATAACATTATTCCACCTATCTGAAGATTTTTAATACCATTTGAATAAAATGCATAAGGTTTAGATTCAAAATATTGTTCAAGTCCCAATTTTATTTCGTCGAGGTTATTGTAATTTTTTCAGACAAGAAATGTTGCAACGATGATTCATCTTTTAATTCGAGCAAGTTCTTCCATATATCTATCCTTCTAGCCTTATTCTCGTAGCTCAAGTCATGCGGTAGCCAAACTCCCTGTTTATAGATTTTTCAGAATTTATATGTTGTTCTTGCACGCTTGATCAAGGATATCTGAGTGCATCTGCTATTTGATGAATTAATTTTGTTGGGTTTGCTTCTACTTTACATCTTAAAATGTCATCATCCATTTTGACGACATTTTTTTCCCGAGGCTTATTTTTTAAATCAAAATATAGATTTTTAAATTTTTAAACTATCTCTGACACTGGCGATTTGATGGTTTATCTCCATATAAACAGCTTTTTTTGTAGTAGACGATTTTCTTGATTTTTGATGGAACTCACAGAGCAGGTAGTTTAGCAAAAAGTCTAGTTTGGTCGAAAACTCTCCATTTAAAATATAAAAAAAACAATTGTTCTACTGAAAGATAATCTACAGACGTTCAAGGACCAAACGAATGTAGAAAACATGTAGATGGTTCGATGAGAGAAACATAACTGATGACCAAACAGGTCCTTATCTAATTCGCGACAGTTTCGTCCAATGATCCTAATATTAATTAATAAAAATACTACATTTAAAAAATGTACACGTTCTTTTATAAAATAAAGTATATTTTGCTATTAATCGATCATAAAAAAATATCAATCAGCAATATTTTATTATTTTTAATTTAAAAATCAATTATTTTTTTTAAATATTTTTTTAGATATCGACTTTTTCACTTCACACTAAATAATAAATTACAATATTATTTATTTATTCAGTTTTTTGGCAAAGAAAATTAAAAAAAAACAAACCTCAAAAAGCTTTAAATTAACTCTAAAACTCCTTTATAATAATTTATATATAACAAATAACATTTAATTACAATGCAGAATATTCAGACTTCATAACATGAAATCATATTAAATTATATAAATTTCATTTAAATATACAGGGTTTAATCAAAATTGTTTTATTTTGCGAGCTGTATGAATCCAATTGTTATTGTTTTGTTGTGTTTAATTTTTAAGACGAAGTTATTTTTGAGAAAAGTTAATTCCACTCGAGATAATTAATTATAATTTCAAGATAAATATATAAAAACATCCTTTGGAGATTTTATTATTTTTATTTCATAAATAAATCAGGCTTGTAACTTAATAATAACTAAAAATCCGAAGAATTTATATCAATATATATAAATGTTTAATACATTATTCTAAGTAATGCTTTTATAACTAATATTTATAAAAAATGTTTATATAAAAACTCATTATATAGACATTTTTAACTAACATCAGTTGTAGAAAAGTTGTTCGATTTTCTTTTTAATAATTTAAAATATTTTTTCTTTCGATTAATTTGGAAAAATAACATATGTTAAATAATTTGGAAATGCGATATGACCTCTGATTCTCCCCGAATACTTCGCTCATAGACGAAAATAAATGATAATTAATGTTTACTATAGTCCGTAATACTCTACGTCGAGCTCAATTTTTTTAGTAAATGTGTCGATTTGTCATTGCTATTTTTTTATTGTTTTAAAAATCACATTCGCGCTTATTTTTCGGCCATATTCAAATTTACAAGGCTATAACACTATGTTATCTTTGCATATTGGAGCGCTAACTACTCTGCCCACCATCCATCACAGGCCTCACTCTAAAATGGCCTCATTAATTTAACGGCTTTATTCCACAAACGTTTTACTGGGATTTGCAAAAAAAAAATCATACACGTATAATAAATGGAATTAGCGATATTATTTATTGGCATTTCTCCTTTATTATACACCGGCTCAGTAATGTGCCGATACAATGTGAAAGCTGTGCGATGCGAAAGGGATATGATTTTTTTAAAATAAATTTTAAAATACAAATAGAGTATTTTAATGAAGGATTATATTTTAGCTGTGATCTGGAAATAATAATGAAGATTCGACCCACTCCAGAGGTTCATTAAATATTGTCGGTTCATTAAATACCATTACAATATTTATTGAGAAGTCATAACGATTATCTATTCGATGTGAGTTAATAAATATTCAAATCTTGATTTTTAATAATATTATTTAAAAAGTAAGGGAATATTTCTATAAAAAAATGTTCAGGCCATCAAATTTTGCGAATAGATATCATGACAAATTTTCAATGATAAGGTCTTTGATTTTTTTTAAATTATCTAAAATGCATATAACAATTAATCTAGAATAGTATATATGCATATATTGATATAGTACAATTTATTACGAAAAAATATAAATAAAACACATGAAAAACTCGCGAAATTCTATGATGCGCTAAATATTTGAGTTAAACAAATCCGATTGCTTCTACACTATTACATAATAATATAATCTTGATTATAATAGTATTTAAAAAAAGCACTGGTTTATTATAAGGTTCGTTTATCAAAATAAATGTATGTAACATTCTAATCGCCATTCAAGTCACAAGATCGTCAATTTTTTATTTAATTTATTTTTAAAAGACACTTTATGTGAAATTCTCAATTTTTTTTAAATAAAAAAAATTAAACCGAATACAGGCAAAAAATCATCAGAATGCTGTTCGAAGTATAAATTGAATGTGATTATTTGTGACTTAAAAACTTTATAAATATACTCACTAAGGGCTTTTAAATTTTTATATAATAAAGATTTTTAATACTACATTATTTAATAATACAATTCTCAAAAAAACTATGAGCTATCATGTTATAATATATGTGGATGAGTTCTAAATGTTCTAAACTATCGAAGAATGCTATAATTATAAAATGTTGTCGCTTTCGTTTTCTACAATAAGTTATAAAAGTATAAATATAAATCCAGAAGGAAGCTTTTGTGCTTGTGCTTTGTATCTGCAAAGGATATTATGAAAATATTAAAGATTAATAGCTCTGATCTCTAAAAAATTAACGTTACATAGCTTAGATCAGCATTGTTCAACATATTTTTAGAGCATCTTTGAATCAGAATCAGCACTAGAACCATTAATTGAAGAATAGTACCATATATAATTAAATAAAAATTAATGATAATCCAAAATCAGGCTCAAGTTTTTTAGATCAAGCATGTCAAACTCAATAAATAAGGTTAAAGTATTATATATGTGGGCAGCAAAAAATATTAAAATTAATTCTCATGCAATCGTAGGTTTATTTCGAAAATTATAGTATAAAGTACAAGAATAGTTGTTTTTGTTGATACTTTACATCTCTTCTTATCTATACATATTTCTTACTTTCGAGAAGTTTTATTCGTATTGAATAATTTAAAACTGACCCAAGGTGAATTGTCAGTAATTAGATCTGACAGCTGACTTAGACTTATTTCCTTTCATAATTATAAATAACTGGTTACATAAGTACTTTCAAACACGGGAATAATTTCGGGTATTTTTAAACCTGGCGGCAATTTTTTGTAAAATTCAGATTCACTGAATTTTGCCATTAAATTAGAAACCCACTGTATTTTAATTACATCCATTTGTATTTGATTTGATTAGGTACTGATTCTATATTTATATTCAATAAATTAAAGAGAATAAAGATTTTTTTTTCCACGTATTTTTATGCGATGAAGTTTCACCTAAACTTGTTTTCACCATGTTGCATGTCAGAAAGTGCGTTAAATCTTCATTTAACATCTGCTTATCCCATAGAGTTAGCTTTTATTTTAATGTTTTTACCTTATCACATATTTTCCTTGCAGTTTCAAATTGATATCATTCAAGTATTTTTGTAATCATATTTTGTCAAAAACAGGTTTGGATCTTGGTTTTTACTTATTAAGAACTAGAATATATCTTTATTTAAGTCTCAGAATTACCGTGAACTAGGATAGCTGACGTAGCCAACAACGGAATTATCGGTGTATCTCGAATAACTCTTAATATAAATCCTACATGTCACAAACTTTTTGTATTTGTCTAAAAAAGTCTAAAGAATAAATATTCTAAATCATCATTGTCCTTTATTGTCTGCAAATGCGATAAAAAATACAATAAAACAAAAATATATGCAGCTATCGCCACGCGCGCGATATTTTTTCTCGCTCGCATCCGGTATGATATGCTGAGTGCGAATAAAACCCACGAGTGGCACGTACTGTGAAAGCTCAGTCTGTGGCGAGACATCGCCGACAGCGTTGTCATTTACGCGTCATATTGATTGGTTAAAAACCTTAAATATCGATCATGAATAACTATTTTTATTCTTAGAATAATCCATTTTTAGAAAAAATATCAAGATAAAGATTTCATCTCTACTTGAAATGCTTGGGGTCTCTAATAGACCTCTCCGGACGACTTGGTTGTTTTCAAGCCGCAGATCGGTTAAGAAAGTTGGTGTTAACACTAATTAACTTCGACTTCTTAACATCTGCGGACATACCGATAGTTAAGAGAAATAAAGGGAAATGTAGTTAAGAACACAGATCTGTATATTATTAAAGAACACTATCTTAGTTTATCCTTAGTTAGAAAGATACATTTAGGGAATATTGCCAACAATGGCGAAGAGAGGGAAACTCTTTACAAAAAACCGCATACCAAGACGGCTTGGGTCCCCGCGGTACGGAGACGAAAGGGGAGCCTCACGTCACGTGTGAGACTCAGGATCCTTTCGCCACGACTGCCATTCGAGAGTTTGGTAAGGCCCATACCCTTAGCGAGTGAGAACCTTGTAGCTGGCAAATGATGTTGATGATGATGGAAGTAATGGATTTCGTTCCAAAATTTAATCTTTTTTCAAGTTTAGGTCGTTTAATATGTAAGTATTTTTTGTTCCAGGGACAAGTCAGGTCCCATCATTTTATGCACGCACCCCATTCATACATAGGACGAATAAATTATTGGGCAATTATCCTCGGGCCCAGCGCGCGGTTTGAATCAACGCCGATCCTCAACACGAACAAACGGCAACAGTGGTGCGGCGTTGCCATTCGCCACGTTGCCATTCGCGGCGTTGCCATTCACCCAAATGAAATAGAATCCAATACGGTTATCTGTGGCCGTATAGCCGAAGCTAAACGTGTGTAATTCCGACGAACGTTTTCAACGGTCGAACAATTTTGATGGTAACGCGTAGGGAGGGGGGCGGAGGAGCGGGTTTACAACCTCCGGGGACCGGCCGCTGCCCGCGGCCCTCCGATTTACGGCCACTGACAAATGGGATCATTTTTGCATTTGCCGTACAATCACTCGGGAAAATATGAAACGCCCAAAAATATTTATCGCGGTCGTTGCCGAACTTGCCAATTTTTTTATTGCGACGATTCGTAAAAAGTCTAAATAATTATTTGTTACATAATATATTTTAATAATGTTTGTATAAATATAATGATACCGTAATTATTTGCAGAGTCGCAAGAAAAAAAACCTTGCATCTGAATATGCCACAGAATATATGGAACAAGTGGGTACACAGCGCGTTTGATCCATTACCAAATATTTGCAAATCTATCAAATATCGACATGGCCATTAATAATGCAACGTCATCGTATTTACTCGCTTTGATTACATAATATGCACACGTGAATATTAATTAATTATCGGAAAATTCGTTCATAATATTCATTGCATTTAATTTTTTCAGTAAATATTCAAATTTAACCCTAAAATCGCTTAAAATATAATTCAATTTATAATATACGTATTGGAATGAGTTCTAGAAATATATCATCATAATATTTTAAAAAAGCTCTTTAACTCCACCAACTAATTTTGAACATATTTGTCTAAATTACAGATTAATCTAAAATAATGATTTTTATTCTCTAAACGTGATTAAGGTATTAAATAGGTAGCGTCTCAACCAAATGAGTATTATAGATTTTTATCAGTCAGTTTTATTACGAAAAAAATATTTAAGCAATTAAAATTAACATTACAGTCTAACATAATGTATTGATATTAAAATATTAATTCAATAAATTAAATATGTCGAAATACAGTGGATAATTCTTATTCAGCCAGCAAATATAATTTATTTTAGAAAATGGATAAGATCTTTTATATCTAATTATCTATTTACAGCAAAATTTACATTGAATAAATTAAAATTTATCACTTAATCTTAGGTTAAACAGATGAAATGGCCGAATTTCGCTCAATTGACACCAGATAGTGCTGGGAATAAAAAGTGTTTAGTAAATGAACTATTTTATTTTAATATCTCGTTAAGTTAAGTTATTTAGACGTATTTTTTTTTTATTTTTAGGTAGACTTGCTGAATTTGTCTATTTTTTTCGCCCCTATACGATAAGCTGTCAACTAGAGATTTGCGTATATTTTTTTCACAGTTCAAATGGAAACACAACGCAGCTCAGCCTGCAAAAATATTAATACTGCTTTTGGTGAGATTGCCATAAAACAGAAATATCCATTTTTATAAAAAAAAATATCAATCACGAAAGTAACCTCGATAGTAGACCCGAAACTATCGTCGACGGTAAAAGATTGAGAAACATCGATAAAATAACCCACAAACGATTATTCAGAGTATAGCAGATTGTTTCTTTAATACAGTCATTCAGTTTTATACTTAACCGAAGAACATAAAGTTTCTAAAACATTTAACCATCGATGACACTTGTTAAGTTTTAGAACTTTCACTTAAATATCTTTAGCTTGTGTTGCTAAGTTAGCTTTCTTCCCTTGATCAAATAAAAACATCATACAATACCGTAAGTGCGTATTATCAATTGTTGGTCTCTACATCCCTCTTCATAAGGGTAAATATATTTTTTTTCAAAGAGAAATCATAAATTTACTAATTTTGTTTTAATATAATGACATAGTTACGTGTCTTCAAATCAACTAACTTAAAAAAAGATTATTTTTCGGTCCCCCTAATAAATACACTTATTTTTTTTACACAGTAGATATTAATACATTCGACCAAAACCGTGTTTATAACTCATTGCATACGGGGGTCGTAGATTCCACGGCAACGTTTTTGTGTATCACCCGATAGCTGATACTACGCGTTTGATCGGCTCTAACATTTACGACTCTTTGTTATTTTAAATATTTTTATTTTGGTTAGATACTTGATAGTTGTAGCAAAACGAAAAAAAAATATTTTCAGACCTTTTAAACAAATATGGTATATACTATCTATTCGAAATATTTTATGGATCGTTTACAAAAAAGGAGTGTGTTTATAAATGGCCGGCAATTGTTTATTGTTTAATGTTTACTGCAAAATAAAAACCATTTAAGAATTGATTTGTTTATTACACTGTTATAATCTTTTTTTTTAACGTCAGTCGATACTATGCATCTTAATCTGAATACTTAGTTTTAGTTTTGATGAATATTTTTTTATTGATATCATATCGAAATTGTTCTCTTTTATTATATGACGTTCCTCAAGATTGGAGTTATAAAAACAGCTGTTGAGTATAATAAAAATTATGGCCTATCTCAGTATAGATTCAACATTCAAAAGACCATGTTCTAACCATGTTTTATAAAATCAGCTCGTTTCCAAGAAGGTTGGTGGCCCCTGCTGTAAGATATTAATTATTTTTTTTGCATTAACTATCCAGTAAATGTTGTAGTTCAAGTAATTTTATGTTCGGCTCAATATCTTGATTAATAAAAGAGTTATGATTTTTTTTATTAAAATCGACGTTTTGCCAAATTTGCCTCAGCGATTTTCCCCGTGGGCAATATGTTAAAAAAAACTATAAACGGTTTATTTTAAATAGTGATAAACGTGGCTTTCTAATTTAAAAATCGTGTTTTTTTAAAAAGAGCAACATGAAAAGGTAAACTGAAAACTGGATTCGTGTAAATATATTGAATTTTGTTTTTGAGGTGGTGGTAATAAAATAATAAAATCTCTAAAAGGAATTATGGAATGTTGTTTATTATTTTTTATTAAAATCAGCCCATCCGTTGATTTTGATTCCCAAACTAAAATAAAATTTGATAAATGTTTAAAACATTTAAGGCTTCGAAAAAATCTCAAATGATAATTTAAAATTATTTTATTATTAAAATGAAATGTAGGTCATTTCACTGGCAAGTTTTTCAGGTTGAACGGCTGCGGCAAGGTCGACGCAAGTGTCCGCAGCTTCCTACCGGAAGCGCCGGAACAAAAAGTCGCACACTATCGCCGGACAAAAGGTCCCGTGTACTTCCGGGGACGCCGTAAATCAGCGGGCCACTTCCGGCGACCGGCTAATGGCGCAAATTCCCCAACACACAGATAAAGTGGACGAAATTAAAAAAAAACCAATCCATTTGCCAACGAGCGCCGCGGCGCCGAGGGGTTTGAGCGCCGAATTTTGCACGGTGCAAAATCCGACCAGTACAAAGGCGCGCTCGGTCGCTTTGAGACACGCCATTTTTTTGCAAATCAATTTAAACCAATGTAATTAAACTCCAATTTCGGTATACCGGCTACGAAATCAATTTACGTAATGATGACCGCATTGGAACTATCGATCAAAAAGAATGAGCTTTTATTCGTTTTAAATTAAAATATATATTTTGTTGTTTTATTTTCAGCAATTTCATTTTATCTATTTCAGCACATTCGCTTTGCACATATTGAGACATTCAATTGTCAATATGTCCACGTGTGCACGGGTTCCGGAAAAAGAATTGCCCCGTTCAATGTATCGTGTACATCGGCGCTGATTTACAACGACTTTTATACAGCTTTAAAATTGTCACCGGTTGTCCAGGGATCGCAAAAAAAAAATTCGAACCAAATCGAGGGATGAAACGGAAGTGTTTCGTTGCCGGAAACAAATATTTCAGGGCCGGGGGGGTGCACCGCTTTAAATTGAATTAAAAACAATTTGTCACCGGTCCGAGTCGATACGGGCCAGACAGCCGGAAAACTATGTGCGAGAAGGAAAAGCCGAGGAAAATCGCTTTCACGAACAACAATGTGTCTTGCGAGTGTTCATTGCATTCTTTTGTATCGAAACAAAGTGCCCGCCGTGTTTTAACGGCTGGCAATTCCGATGTGACTAATGGTGAGAGCGCGATGGCGTCTTTCGCCAAGCGTCGTCTCTTGCGAAAGTGGCGTCTCTCCTATTCAAGATCACGATGTTTAATATTCTTTTATACGTTTCTGCGTGAAAATTACTTGCTCAGTCCCTGCGAACGGTCGATCTCGGGTTTCCTGCGACAACCAAACCCTCCAACCTAGTCGTGGTATTCTCATGGGACGTTCGCCCCTCGGTCTTGTTTTCATTGTGGCTCTGGGTCACATGCCCAATTTACCAGAAACGTTGCCATTTTATAAATGAGGATAATGAAATGTTCCCTAACATTGCGATGATCTTGCTACTTGATCCGAGATTACGAAAGCTGAGATAAAATTTACTTGGAAGATTCGAAAGCTCGCCACTTTATTTTCAATAGAATTTTTTATTTATTTATTGGTTTAAATAATAATACAAGCTAAATTATAATAAAAAACGTATCATTTCATTTGATATATTTTTTTACAATACATAGTTTTACATCAGATAAAAAAATAATAAAACGTTTTATTTATTATTAAATATAAAACAATTAAAAAAAAATTTAACCTACCATCACGACGCACAGTAGGACGGATTATGAATTCAACTACCAAAAATCTTCATTTCCATTTGAGCTAGAGTCATAACATTTATAATACTTAAAGGTGAAGATATGTTTTAAAATTAAAAAATATGTTTTAAATAATATTATAAAAATATTTCATAATAACAACTATTAAAAGTCCAATAAATTTAAAACTTCATCAAAACAATTTGTTTGAAATGAACAAAATATAAACTTGAATGCTATATATGTATATTTATAGATTGGTAATCATAGATAGAATAGACTTTATTATTGTACATATAATAATAATGTGAAATTAAAAATCGTAAAGATATACATAATTGTATTTAATGCTCCACAAATACAGGTTTTTTCACGTCAAATACAACCGTTTTCAAACCAAATGCATCCTTTACAAATCAAATGCACCCTTTTACAAATCAAATACAACTTTTTATAAATCAAATGCACGTTTTTACAAATCAAATGCAACCTTTTAAAAATTAAGTTAAACAATTAAATACGTTTTTCCACTAATTACTTTTAGTTCCTTCAAAAACGTAAAATCGGGGTTAGATTCGGGGTATTAAATATTTTGGAACTAATTATTTTAAGAATAAAAATAATTATTCTTGCGTATCATAAATAATTATTTTTATAATTTGGTTGATGTTTTGTATTTTTTAACTAATCAATATTACACGTAAATGAAAATGCTCTCGGCGATGTCTCGCATGTCGCAATCGCACGTTTCACTCGCATTCATCAAATTATACCGGATGCAAGCGAGAAAAAACATCGCGCCCGTGGTAACAGAAGAAAATATTCTTGTTTTTATTTCATTCAAGGAGAAATTACAAGTTTTATAAATATTTAATAAATTTTGTTTAGTTTACAAAACACAATAAAAAAATCTAACCCCAAATATTGTATGCGTTATTATGTTATCTAGTTTTTTATAGCGTTCGGCGCTATAATATGGTTAATTGTTAATAAAAAATCGTTAATAATTAATAAAGCAAAAAAATATCTAATCCAAATTGTTTTATTAAAAACTATTCCAAAATAAATTATTTTTAAATATTTTCATATTTACCAAGACTCGTGATAATTAAGATTTGTTTACTTAATATTAATATTCATTTCCAACCCTGATAATATATTTTTTATAATCGTGTTATTTAAATTTGTGTAAAATGGATATAATGTGTTTTAATAAATTCACATCGACAGTTATTAATATTTAAACTTGTAATATTAATTTATGTAATTTAAAAACAAATTGCAGATGATTCTGTATAGACACGATTTTCATATAACACAGTAAAAAAAAATGAAAACATCGCTTTTTTCAATAGCACAATGATAATTTAATCATTAGATTAAGAGCAAGTTTATTTTACATAAAAATCCTTGCCAATAAATCAGAAAACCATTTTCTCACAAAAGGACCTCGACGTAGAACAGGCCTAGACAAACTTTTAAGATGAAGGATCACCTAGTAATTTGAAAACTACGGCGAATAAAAATCTTTAACTGGATAAATATTATTTATCATGATAAAAAAAATACTTATTTTCCAACTTGCTATAACTTCGTGGAACGAATGTAACTAAATTAAATTTATTCAAGCCCCTAAAATTTTTTTTTCTTGTTGCACTGATAAATGTATATAGTGTTACTTTTCATTTTATTTTATTTAAAGCGAAGCCAAAAGACAGAAAATGTAAAATTAAAAAATGCCTTTATAGATTCGAGGGCAGAAGAAATTGGGAGGCCTTAGTTTGTAAAATATAGTTAACGTTGATAGAAAAGACGAAATGGAAAAAAAAACATATAGAAGAACTATGGATTTAATCCATTATTTCACCGTGTAAGCTTTTATTGTATTACATGATTTTGTGCGACATTTTTACACATCCTGAATAAATCCATTATATCATTTTATAAATTAAAATATTTATAAATAAATACATAGAAGTGGTCTTATCCCCATTAAATCAAATTAACAATATCGACGGCCTGATTGACGTTTGACTTGACCTAAAGAAAGCAATTCCCCAACAATTTTTCTACAATTGAGATTAACTGTTGCGAATAAACGACTATTGGAAAATTCTTTGTCTGCAGACTACAGACACTGACACATACCGATAAAAAAAATTATAAGGCATTGTGAGATCGCTACAAATTTTCAAATCAATGATTCCATTGTGCCGGTGGAGAGATTGGGGTTAATAATTCGAGAAAAAAATATATATACCCCCATACAATTTATTTCAACTGACAACAGTGCAAGAACGGAACTGTTTTTATCATTAGTCATCTGCGGCGTTTAATATCCGTCAGACGAAACACATTTGCGGTGACAAAACCATTTAAATTCAATACAAGCCATCTCAAAATACTTGTGTTGCTCCAGCAAAACTCTGTCCATCCATTACATCCATTATACATATAAATGTATGTGGAAATATAGCTTTATGATTTCTATTCCCGAATGTGGCTAGTTACCCATCCCACAGCGTTTACGAACTCGCCAAAAGCTCATTATCTCAGTTTTCGTATGTAAAAATTTTCATATATCAAATAAATTGTCGATTCGATCGAAATTATTAATATATTCTCATATTTTCATAATTTATACTTAATAATGTACACGTGTTTCAGTCGAGAGTAGAAAACTTTGCGTGTGCTTTTAATAATGACGTAGGAATAAAATCGTATATGTATGATCCCTTTAGAGATTGAAATTGAATCTCTGATTTCATGGAAATATGAGAGATTTCCGATTTTTTCGTGGAATTAATATTTTTTTAGTATAAATGTACAAGTATTATTTAGAACCGTAGAAAGAAAATGGAATATTACGGGAAAACGAAAATGGTACTTGAAATAAAGCCAGTTTTCACTTAAGTGATATCTAATCATATCGAATGTTCCTTCTTCATTACCCTGATATATTTACTCTATCTAATAATATAACTTGTCGAATTTTTATAATAAATTTATAATATAACTTATTCAAAAGAATCATTTCAAGTATACGAGGTTAGGAAATTTGCTTATTTATTTTTCTAATTTGATTACATTTGGAACGTGATTTTTACAATGAAGCTCTTTAAGCTATTATGTTATATAGAATGTTTTATTTCTTCAATGCTGACAAAATATCGTCATTTCATGTTCTTTATCTTTTTAATAAAAGAATCGAATATGAAGGCTGATGCATAATGTTGTGGTTTTGAACAAATATTCGTTCCACGTTTTCTATTTTGTCTACAAGTAAAAAAAATAAAGTAATTGTCAAATAAATATAATAAAAAAACGCCAAGAATAAAAATATCACCACAAAAAAATATTATGACAATTCAGTTTCAATCTCGCATTTTTTTCAAACCTTGAATTTACAAAAAATAGTAGAAAAATATTAAATAGTCATCATCATCATTGGCGCAACAGCCCTGTTGTAGAACCCTGGCTTAATCCAACACCCTTCTAAATTTTTTCCGGTCTACCGCTACGTCGCTCCATCTTCCGGTAAGTTTCAGAGATACAGTATCCCTCTGTAAACAGTCCAGCCACCTCAGCCTTGATCTTTCTTACTTCCGGGGACAGGAAGGCCCGTTAACCATAATAAGCCTTTCCGGTGTAAATAAATAGTGAATAGTGAAAAAGTATAGTGAATAATAAAATCAAATTCTATCTAGCGAAAAAGTAAAACCATTTATTTTTAAATTATTTTTATATACTTTCCAAATTATTTCAATTTATTATTAAAAAAAAATATATATTTAAAGCTCAGTTAATGTAAAAAAAATATTTTAATTTTAAAATTTTATTCAATTTTTTAAATATGTGATAAGTATTAAGCTGAATGTTTAAAAATATTAATTTATTATAATAATGTTTTAATGATTTTTTTGTCTAGAATTAAATTATTTTTTGTTATTTAGGTATTTTAGTTATTTAGTTAAAAATAGTTATTCATGATCTACTTCATATTTTGATATTTTAACTAATCAATATGACGCGTAATTGACATGCGCTTTCGGCGATGAATCACCTGACTGAGTTCTCGCCACATATGTCAATCTCACGTTTCACTCGCATTCATCACACCGTACCAGATGCGAGCGAGAAATAACATCGCGCCCTTGGTAACAGTAGCAGATATTGGTGTTTTTATTTTTTTTTCGCAATTGCTGACAATAAGGTCAATTATTATTTATAATCATTATTCTTTAGGCTTTTTTATACAAACAAGTTATATGTGTAAATAAATATATTATAAAAAAATATTTTTTTATAATAAATTAAAATAACGGCAAAATAGAAAAATTTTATTTTTCAATCTAATAAAAAAACTGTCAAATTGTCTATCTCTACTTATGAAAATTTGTGCGTTAAGAATTCAAATATTTATGGTTATGTTTTTTATTATTTTTAATTGTTATTAGCTGGTTTAAAATCAAAACATACATCTTTTTATTAAGAGTACTGCTGGCTTTTATTGCATTGGTAATGTTCAAACCCTGACCAAGTCTTGAAAAACGTAACGAGTCTGAAGACTCCTAACAACAAAATTATATTTATAATGCTAAAATGTCATTTATTGCTATTAATAAATAATATAGATAAATCGCGGTAATATATTCAATGTATTTAATTTAAATTACAAAAAATAATATTCTTAAAAAATCGACAGTTGATCTGATTAACTCTATAAATAAATATTTTGCGGTTTGATTCTATAGATTTAGTTGTATTTTATCAAGTCGGTTACATAATCTTAACTTATCACAAACTCCTCGCACATTAAAATGATAATGCGCCGAATTTAAATTCCGATCACCTCTATCTCTACACAATGGCGCGAGATAAATATCTTTGATGGCCAATACCGATTTTTATGATTTTTTTTATACACTCACGAATCAATTTGGACTTTTTTTTCATGATCGCAGTAAATTTTATCTCGAAAGATTTCAAAATAACGTAACAATGGAAGCCATTCACCTTTTATTTCCTACCCAACCCACTGTCGCCCTCCTGGTCATTTCTCGGCCCTTGTCCATTGTTCCCGCTGTCTAACTCCGCCGGATTGACTCGAGTTCATTTAACTGAATTGGACCGAGTGAATGGACAAAAAGTTTCCTTCGATTTTATCGTGGTTCATAAAGGGGCTTAGGAAAAATCTTGTTAATGCCCGGGGACCCCATCCCGGTAATACATGACCCAAAAATTGGACCACAAATAGCGGCCCCTAGTGGAAATGGGACCGTAGTGTGTGCTCGCGCCAATAACTGGCTTAGCACAAGCTTAATTTATTACCTGCAACTGAAATTATCTAATATTGACCATAAAATTTATCTCATTTTATTCGGAAAATATATCATTTATTTTTCTATTCGTTTGAATGTATTTTTTTTTTGTTGTAAATTTGTAACGTGACGTTGCAGAAATGCGAAATGGTTCTACTCGCTCTCCGTGGTGAATTTTCTCATTTCATCCACTTGATAATTCCACTTGGGAACATTGAACAGTGATGCTCTCGACCCTTATTAACCCTTAATGTTTCATTGATTTCTTAAAAATATACAGGATGTTTTAGAGAGATTTAT